>JANAVB010008398.1:2910510-2995510 GCA_029216955.1 Iris pallida
ATCTCTGCCTAGGTACATCTCTGCTAGCTGAGCCTCGACTGACCACTCTGCAACGAGAGAAATGAGCTACCTCGTGAGCCTATCACTATAACCCAAATAGCATCTCTACCAGCTGGGGATCTAGATCCAGTCACGAAATCTATGGTTATATGCTTCCACTTCCATTCTGAAATCGGCAAGGGCTGAAGAAGTCCAGCTGGCCTCTGATGTTCAGCCTTAACCTGTTGGCAAACCAAATACCGAGAGACAAAATGGGTTATCTCCCTCTTCATACCATTCCACCAAAAGTGTTACCGGATATCATGGTACATCTTCGTACCACCCGGTGTGGAATACTGAGAACTGTGAGCCTCTGCGATAATCTTCTGTCGGATATCTCTACTGGGTACACAAAGACGCTTACCATGTCGAAGTGTACCGTCTTCATGAATGCATAGCTCTGGTCTTCGTCCTGCCTCACACTCTGCTCTGAGTTGCTGAAGCTTAGAATCTGCTGACAGAGCCATCTTGATCCTCTCAACTATACTGGACTGAACTTGCATGCTGGCCATCAATGCCACATTGGAAGGGAACAACTTCTATACACATCTTCCGAAGATCTGCTAACAACTCTGGTTGCGCTGTCAGCAAATAACTCTGGCTCTCCTGCTCAATGCATCTGCAACAACGTTGGCCTTTCCAGGATGATACAGGTTGACATCATAATCCACAAGCAGCTCTAGCCATCTTCTCTGACGTATGTTAAGATTCTTCTGAGTGAACACATACTTTAGGCTCTTGTGGTCGGTAAAAATCTCTACCCTATCTCCATACAAATAGTGCCTCCAAAGCTTAAGTGCAAACACTACTGCTGCCAGCTCCAAATCATGGGTTGGATAATTTCTTTCATGATAACAAAGTTGTCGTGATGCATAAGCTATTACCTTCCCATGCTGCATCAAAACACATCCGAAGCCTCTGCCTGAAGCATCACAATATACTGAAAATCCTCCGGTTCCATCTGGAAGCGTGAGAATAGGAGCCATTATCAAGCCTCGCTTCAACAGCTTAAAAAAACTCTGACATTCTGCTGTCCAAGCAAACTGCACATCCTTGCAGGTCAACTGTGTCAATGGCGCTAAAATCCGAGCAAAGTCCGAAATAAATCGCCGGTAGTAGCCAGCCAATCCAAGAAAACTACGAACTTCTGCAACTGTGCTGGGCACCGGCCATGTCTCAATGGCCATAATCTTCTGGGGATCCACTTATACTCCTCCTCTGGTGATGATTAATCCAAGTAGGAATACAATCGAGCCAGAACTCGCATTTACTGAACTTGGCATACAACTGGTGCTCTCGAAGAATCTGAAGGATGACTTGGAGATGTTGCTCATGCTCTGCTTCACTCTTGCTGTAGACCAGGATGTCGTCCAGGAATACAATCACGAACTGATCCAAATAAGGCATAAATATACAATTCATGAGGTCCATGAATATAGCCGACAAATTGGTTGCTCCAAATGGCATAACAAGGAACTCCCAATGCCCATATCTAGATTTGAATGTTAACTTTTGGATGTCCTGCTCTCTGACTCTGATCTGATGATATCCTGACCGCAAATCAATCTTCGAGAATACTGTTGCTCCCTTGAGTTGATCAAACAAGTCATCTATCCTGGGGAGAGGATATCTGTTCTTGATTGTTACTGAGTTCAAGGTACGATAATCAACACATAATTTGGACGTACCATCCTTCTTTTTCACAAGAAGCATCGGGGCTCCCCAAGGCGATCCACTAGCACGAATGAATCCCTTCGTCCTGAGTTCTTCAATCATCTTGTATAATATCTCTAACTCTGACGGCGCCATCCTGTAGACTCTCTCTGACACTGGGGCTGTTCTTGGGATCAAGGCGATAGTAAACTCGATCTCTCGCTCTGGTGGCATACTTGGAAGCTCTTCTCAAAAAACATCTGGAAACTCTTTCACTATCCGGGGTAACTGTACTGCTGCTACTGCCATCCGTAATACTGGAGGAAAGGTTCGACTTCGCCTTGGAAAAAGAAAAACTCTGGCTCGCTTGGAATGCTAAAAAACCCTGCCAATATGGCAGTCTATTCTAGCATACTGGTTCCTCAATCAATCCATCCCTAAGACCATATCATAATCGGCCATCGGGAACTCTATCAATCTAGCGGAAAACCTTCTACCGCTAACTATGATCCGACACGAAGAAAACACTCTATCTACTCCCACAAGACTGTTACCTAAGTATACTGAGCCTTACTCGTAAGGACTCGGGCTCCAATCCTATCCGTGTTCCGAATTGTGCAGACATAAATGAATGTGATGCACCAGAATCAAACAATGCTGGTGCTGGGAAGGAGTTAACGAGAATAGTACCTGCCACTACCTCACATGGTGCCAATCCTTCTTCCACGGTCATCGCCATCGCCTGACCATGCCCTCTAGGTGCGGGTCCTCTCTGCTGGAAACCTCTCTGCCTATTCTGGATCTAGGCTTGAGCATACGGCTGGGGGTTCTTCTGCTAAAATACTTGGGCCTGAGGCGACAAGGGACTCGGCAACGGGGTACTGCTGCTACTGGACTGGTAGTGGGGCTGGTCCTCTCGCCGAAGGACTAGAAAAGGTCGAAGGCGAGGAACTCCCCTATTCGGGCAATTCCCAACCCTGTGGTCTGGTGCTCCATAAGTCAGGCACAAACCTGCGCCCTGCGACACTCTGCTACGACATGCCGTGGCTTCCCACAATGAGAACATCTTACTGCGGAAGACTGCTTTTGCCTCTGCTGCTGCTGTTGGGGATACGTCGGGGTTGAATTCTGATCCAACGTAATTGAAGCCACTCACCTCGAAGCTCCAATGGTCAAAGCCCTAGCTGCTAGGGCTGGTGCTGAAGACTGGTTCATCTGGCCATGAGATCACTTCCGACCTTCGGTCCTATCTATGATCCTCTGGGAGGTATACTCATGCCTCCTATCTGCCCTCAATACCGCATCAAAAGTCTGATGCTTAAACTGCTCCACTGCCAATAAAAGCTCCAGATGGAGTCCCTGCTGGAACCGCTGGGCTCTGTCGAACTCGGTCGCCACCAAAGTGGGAGCAAACCGACTAAGCCTGGAGAACTCGGTCGCATATCCATCGACCGTCCTGCCCATCTTCTTCAAATTGGTGAACCTCGTATGTAGATCGTACCGAACTACAGCATCAAAATACTTGGTCTGGAATCTTTCTCGAAATACTGCCCAAGCAATAGGAGCTCTTAATCCTACGGCCTGCGCCGCCCACCAGCTGCGAGTCAAATCCAATAACTACAGGTGTACACGGCTACCTTCTCATCTTCTGGGGTTCTGGCTGCTTCTAGATTGACTTCAGTGTCCTAAAGTCATGTATCAGCAACAATAGCATCTTCGCTGCCATCGAAGAAGAGAGGGTTCAGATGTTTGAAGCTGTTGGCCGCACTGTTACCTGGATGACCACCTCGGTTCAGAGCATCTTGTACCACCTGGTGCAATGCATCACCTCGACGATCTTGAGAAGCTAACAACGACATGATGAGACCTACCAAAGTGCCATCATCAGGCTCTACAGACTGGACTGGTGGCTTTTGACCCTCAGTAGGCATGACTCTGGAGGCTACTCCGGAATGCTGGGCTTGATCCCCAGGTTGCTGCTGGTCCACGGGAGTTGCTCCGCCTTGCTGATCGGTAGGAGCAGGAATAATACCGCTGAAGAAGATGACATAGGAAACAATAAGGAAGGACCAGGACAGATCAAAGATGCAAGCATGTGATCAGTCAAGAATTCAGGGATTTATAGGATATGAGTAGAGATCAAAGGCGAGTGCTGATTGAGACATCTATTCAGTAAACCCTCACATATCTTGATATACAAGACCTGCATGGGCTACCACTTAAACCATGTCAAGCCCCAGAACCAGAATACTGGAGAGCGGGGGCAGACATAGCCAGCTACGTATATTAAAGAGGAATCCACCTCGCTATACGGTCACGGCTGTCTAGATATATGAGGGTTTAACTACAATCCATCAGTCTCTTATGGTCATGAACAAGCCTAGTGTCTCAATCATAAGCAAGTAAGTAAATATTACAAGATGTAAGATCACCAAATATACAATAGTAAGGCGTCCCAAACATTACATATTTAGCTGATCATGAAGCTAGTCGTTACAAAATGTGAAGACTAGCAAGCGTTAGTCATACATGATTAACCCTAGGATCTGTCAATCATGTTACAGTCCGTAGGCGGACAGTATGTAAAGTAAAATCGAGCTAACACATGCTCGTCGGCTAAACGCCTCAAAAGAATAATTTACAATATAGTGGAAGAGCCAAAATAAATCCACTCGTTGCCAGAATTCCGTCTAGTGGTCACCATCTGGCTAGAAAGTCGGTAGATCCTCTGGAGCTGCTCCGATATCTGGCCATACGAACCAGCTGGGTCAGATCCCAGAAAGAGCAAGTGCCACAAAGGAAGCTTCACTTAGGAACTAAAACCAGTAATTAGCACAAGAATAAAGTTATATAATAAAAGATAGGAATTATCAAAAAGAGTGACAGGAGGATATATGATGAGATAACTATGGGACTATTCAGATAACCAGGTTACAACCCGTAAACCAAACAAGGACCGGGGTTGTAACCCTTCGTCTGAACAGAACTTGGTCTCTCACCATTTATCGGTAAAATAAACACTAGCATTCAGGTCATGTAACAATCTGGAGCAGGATCAGGACAAGACTAGACTGGTTGAACTCCATCCAATCAATTTATGGCCAAGCAAGAAGCACGGCTTGATACTTTAACTAACTAGGGTTATCATAAGCCTAGTTACTAACAAGATGCAATGATATTATTCCACACCCACAAGCCCTGCAGACTATCCAGGTTATCCAGATCAAAATATCATGTCAGGGGTGCAACACATGGCAGTGTGCTGAAAATATGTCCTACTCGTCGGCAGGCTACAAGTCCACTTGAGCACCCAGATAACGGGATTGCCTGTAGCTGGGAAATCTCTTCATCACTACTGAATTATTCTAATCATTTGCCTTAGTTGAATTCAGTAGGTACCCCTGACCTTGGTACTCAGGGGTCCCTGTCCTAGACATGATGCAAGATAGTACAGGTTTATTTGTACAAGCACAATCGTCCATGGTGTCCGGGTCATTCATTCTTGTCAGGTCATGCCATGTCATGTTAGTCGTCGCAACAGCAATTCGAGATATATCATGTCAGGTATACTTGCCAGGAGTGCACCACGATGGGCCACTATCATGTCATGTCGTGTTATTGCCAAGAGTGCACCACTACGGGTCACTGTCGTGTTCATGGTATCTGTGCAAGAATTCTATCAAGAGATCCAAGCTACACTGAGGGTTACAAGACATGAGTTAACAATAATAATAAAATAATATTAATTAAATCATAAATATAGGGCTTATGAAAGAGCCATGCGGCTCGGGCCTATGCAACCAGGGGCTTAAGGGCACATGCGGCTCAAGAAGGAAGGGCCTCATGCGGCCAGGGAAGTTCAGGCATATACGGCTCAGGATCACTGGGTCTCATGCGGCCCGTGAAAGGGTGTGCATGCAGCTCAGGGAAGGGAAGGGCCTCATGAGGCTGGGAATGGATGGGGCATATACGGCAGTGGGGAAAGTCGGGTTCATGCGGCTGGGAATTTATGCGACAGAAAATGATCTCATGCGGCTGGTGGGAATGCGCCTTATGCGTCCAGGGGTAGAAAGTTCATGCGGTTGACCTCCATGAGGTCTCATGCGGCTCGGGGAATATACTAAGTCTCATACGGCTCAACCAATATGGGTCATGCGGTCCGGTCTAAGTAAATGCCATGCGGCTGGGTTTTATCAGGGCGCATACAACTCAGTCATCCATGCGGCCAGGAAGGGACATGCGCTTATGCGGCTGGGATTCAGAAGCTCATGCGGCGGGGTAATAAGATCATGGTTTATGCGGCTGAATGAACGAGGAGTTCATGCGGCTCGAAAAGGACTCGGGTCCTTATGCGGCCAGGATATTAAATGCGGCCCAAAAATCCATACGACCAGGAATGGAACTTGTTGCATAAGACTATGCGGCTAAGTTCATGCGGCAGAAAAACTATATACGGCAAGGACTAACTCATGCGGCTAAGGAACTGTTCTTCTTCTCCAAATTTCCGAGAAGAAGAACCATGCAAGCTATGGCTTCCAAGCTCCATAAATCCTTCATCCAGAGTCCAAATCCAAACTTTCATAGGTCAAATTGGGCCATAATGAATTCTCTACAAATGGAACCATCAGAACTTGACAATAACAAGATTAAATAGATCAAAACCCAAGAAATCTGAAAAATGAAATAAACTTAGATCTATAAGAATTTAGCCATGGAAATTTAAAATGCCAAGTACTAAAGAGTCTTAGAATACAGTGAGGAAGAAAATAGAACGATAAAACTTGAGTTCCTCCATGAAGCAAGATACACTTGCCTAGACCTTCCTGGTAGGTAAAGAGCAATGGTGGGGAAGAAGAAGAGTAATAAAGAGAGAGAAAGAGGAGTGGGCTAATAAATGGGGATGGTAGGGGTAGGTAAGGGTTCTTCTCTTGGTTCATGATAAACCAAGGCAAACCAAGCCTACCTGAACCAATAAACCAAGCCGTGAAATGCCAAGATAATCCTAGCAAGAAATCATGCAATACGAGCCAAATACGTACATGTATACCAAGATACGTAATACGAACCACAGGCATTACACTTGCGCCTTGGTCGATTCAATTTTTTAGAATCTTTGAGCCATCTCAACGTACTGATCCTTCGGGGCAACGCGATGCTTCGCGTCGATTCAACTCGATGCATTCTTTGGGACAATGCAACTCTTCGCATCGACTTAGTTAGATACGTTGCTCGGGAAAATGTAACTCTCGTATCGACTCACATCGATACATTTCATTCGGTCAACGCGACTCTTTGAGTCAATGCCTCAGCATAATACGCTGTGCGGAGCAGGACATTACAGAATATATCACTCAAAACAAGGTTCGTCCTCGAACCAAAACTAACACTCCGACTAAGTATTTTATAGATCGTATCACGATCTCGTCCCACCAAATGTTGTTCAGTTTCACACTATCTTGCAAGCTTTTCATTAACATTTCAAGTCTTTCCTGCAGCTCAATTTGAAATTGTATACAACTCGATTTGGATCTATATCTATATTCAAGGCATCCCGAAGATATATGTATTTCGACAAAGTCCAATGGTAGCAAATTGGAATAAAGCTAACAGAAAATTTCAATCCTATGCTTGCCAACTCGTACTCTCGATCGGACTTGGACTCTAGCGCTTGTTTTCGCAATTTTATTGCATATACATATTGATACACACGTGATCATCCAATAAAAGTCAAGGCGCACGATGCGATTCAAAAATCGTATTTCTCACTTTGTAAGTTTTCATCGGGACTATCAATTATATGTGTCGCATCAAGCCGTTGCGCATCCGATCATAACGAGTCTCTGCAACGCCTTGCACTCGACGTCGCTACCCAATATTTTCTGAAGTTTTACTTCGTAACTTATCTCGATACGATTTCCTTTGTTGACTTGCAAATGCATCAACATTCAGGACTACGTCCACTAGGTTACTTACCTAGACACCGTGCTTAACTTCTCCCGACACAACTCAAATTTACATTGCTCAAAGGCCACAATCTATCCGACACAAAAGTTTACACCGAGGCGACGGTGATCAAGATAACGATTTGCCTTAACACGAAGGTCTTTACGATGCGTCTTACATTCGATTCCTATCGAGTAGGAATTCATTAGCCAAATTTCCATCTTATCTGTCTCGCAACATCGAATATAAGTTCGATTCACGCAAGCACACTTGCAAGGTGAATCTGAATCTAACGATATAACGCGTAAGTTATTCCCTTATCATTCTCTCTCGTGCAAAGCATGATTCTCGCTATCGTATATCCGAATCACCAAGTTCATTGGTGAATTTCTAGTTCGATCGTCGACCGACACAACCATTCGAACATTCATCCGACGAATAATCAAAATCTAACTATCTGATTCTCAATTGAAAGATGTTCTAACAATTCTCGATCGTCTAGACTTATCGTCAACATGCACCACGTAACATTTGTTATCGATGCAATTCGTATGCGACAACGCATAGATCGTCTTATGGGTCTGCAACATTCAATTTGATTTGGCGGTCAAGTCTTCTAGGATCAGCTGCCCCGAAGCTACGCTCGATAATTGTGGATCATCACCGAAGGACAGTTACTATGAACCATGCTATATCTTATTTTGGATCCAAATCGCGTTCCGACGATTTCTATGCGACTACCCAATTTCGGACAAAATCATTTCTATTGGCACAACTGATGCGCAACTATCCTCCGAGTAAAGTCATGCACTGCCATCGATGATTCTGCTATTCACGACGCATCTACTCGCATTGAGTTCAAGTCTATCTTATTTATGATCGACACACGAGATGCTATACGCACCGAACAATCGTCGATGACTTATAGTATCATTTCGATAAATCACAAAGTTCATGATCAACCAGTTCGTTCATTCTCGTATTGTTATTTACAAAATTTTGGTAGCATAAGGGTCAACTTTGATTCTGTTTCAACGTCGACAACTTGCATTGCATACGTCCAAGTTCGCAACGAACTTTTCCATACGCATCAACTCGTTTTTCGATTCGTCGCATCCCGCTATACTTTGATCGCGTAACTGATTTACTGATTATCCAACATCGAACCCTCAAGTCATACGATCTTGCCCTCTAAGTTTTGCGTGTTTTTCAGTCATACTCAAATGAGTTTTGCCGTAACGTAACCATCTCCTAGGCATTATTTACCCACATCAACCAACTCTTCACCGACTTCGCACATCGTACGATCCGATTATAATCCGTCTCGCCTAACATTTCTATCGAGATTGCAAGTCATGCGATTCGATTCGCCTCGTCCAATGTTTCTATCGAGATCGCAAGTCATACGACTCATTTCTAAGTTCGAGTTTTCCTTTCTCGTCGATTCAATTATTGCATCAAGGCATAATCGTTCCGCTATTCTCGATCGTCCGACCGACTTATAATTTTCGTCGGACGTATCATTCATTGGTACGTGTCTCGCCTTATCGTCCCAACCGATTTTCAAAGAACACTTGCATCAATGCACCGTCATACAAATTTCCAATCGAGTCTCGGTACTCTCGCATCTATTGCGGACAAACCTTCCATAATTCTCATAATACGTCGGTGCAATTCATCGCACAAGTGGTATATCATATACCACTCAGAATCGAGTCATTCATCGCATACGTGGTATGGCATATACCACTCAAAAATCAAGTCATTTCCCTCGCATTATACTTACTATGAACCAACGATCTCTTCCGACTCACGATTTCCGTTGTGATCGTGCTTGATCACAACAGTAACTTTGATTAAATCAAATCCGATACAACTCGACCAATGTTTTCATTTGCCAACACAAGTTCGGTGTGCAACCGAACGATTCATTCTATCGATTTATGATTTCAGTCCTTTCCGTTGTATCTCGTGCAACGATTTATTTCCAATCTCCCGACTTTCAAAGTCGATGCCCAAATCCGTTCAACACATTCGATATTGACTTATCACTTTCATTTTAACGCATATTCACAATTAACTCGTTGTACTTTGTGTATTATTTTATTTCTCATTCAACATGTTACATTGCAATAACAACATCTCAAATCATATTTCATAATTTGTTGCACTTGCAGCAACTAACATTTTATGGCTCGTGCATTCAATGCAACGAATGTTTCACGACTTTCTCCGCAACATCAAGTAAATTCGAAGTACTTGCGGCAACGTTAGCCGGCTTTGTATTAGACTTATTGTATGGAACATCCAGTGCAGCATCGAATAGAGTCAAGAGTGATTTCGATTGGTGGTGGGCAACTCTTTGGAATTGAAGCAAACAAACGTCCAAAGGAAATTGAGCCTAGAGCTCTGATACCAATTTGTCACATCCCGACTCGGAATCACCCGAATCATCGTCCTTGCAGGGGGCGTGATGTCGTACGAGCCTGGAGTTGTGCTCGTGCAAGGCAAGATGACAAGTTCTCAAATGGTTATCTTAGAATTGATATTAGCAACGAAAGAAAAATAGAGTATACGAAAACAATTCTCTTTATTGATATTCGAACTGAGATTACAAAGGCTTTTGATAGCCCAACAATATATGCCAGATTGTCTACAACACTCAGGTTCTCTCTTGCCCACAAAGGATTTCACCGTTCCATACATCATGCCTTCTATATCTCGGCCGCATCAGTCCTATTGCAAATCCGAGTGTCAATGTGATTGCACGCTTCAATACGCTTCGGCATTCCAAGCCTCAACACGTTTAAGTGAAGCTTCGCCACGAGCCATCCATTTCCTGTACCCTGTATGAAAGCTGGTGGGGGATCAGTACGTTCGTCCTCGTATGTACTGATGCAAATATCTTCTTTCTAAATCAAAATTATAATATTTATGTTGAATCATACGACTTAGCTTATGATCTTGCTATATTCTCCTTAGGGTCAATTTTATGGCATATTCGAAAGCAGTAAAGCATGTTATCATGGCAAGCATGTTATTCAAATTGAATAGGCAAACAGACAAGCAATCTCGTGTTTGTTTCGTGGTATGACTTTTTACCAAGTCGACATACTCGCCCTTGTACGGACGCAAGGTGAATAAGCCACATTCCCTCCCTGTCATGTTATAAGTGCATCTCTAAGCAGGATCTATGTGTGCAGGATACATACGTGCCTACACTTTCAACCCATCGTTCCTTAGCTATATCAAGGTCGTTGGCGTATCCGCGTCGGAATGGACTAAAGGAGTTTCCTTACTTTCTTTTCTCTCCTTCTTTTCTCTCTCGAATTTGGGTAGCCCGGTGTTTCATGGGTTGGGATGCTATCCCAAACAACCGAAACGTTATCGCCGTACACCATTATTTGCGGCTTTTCACATCTCGCTAAGCGGTTCGCTAATCGTCTTACGGATGTGCGCCTATCAAAGATACACTCCCTCCTAGGCCAAACGGTTCCGACGCCCCGACATTTAACCGTTAGAGGGAACACCCATGCACGGGTTATTATCTCAATTATCTCAAGTCCATTCCATTCGACCATGCAACGCCCTTATTAGTCAAACAACCAAGCATAGTCTTGGGTCCGAGGCTCAAGACTTTATCGTCTCGTATTTCTTTCGTTAACTTTCTATGTTCTTATGTTTCATACTTCGTTTCAATGTTCAATGGTATTATGCCTCAACTCAGTGTTCGTCAACCGAACGACCCGAAGGTCCTGAACACCTTTTGAGGTATTATGTCATATCCGACAGTTCCGCCACATTCATGCTACGACCGTATTCTTTCGCAACGAAGCCATCTTTCATGATCTCGTACACATAGGCACATTTCGACCGTATTTTCATGTTCTATGCCTTAGTGTTCAATGCCCGTAGCTTGCACGCTAGGGCGCTCGCCTATTGTCTTTCAATGTTCTAGACTTCTAACTCATGCACGAAGGCACGGAATGGTTCGTGTACTAAGGCAGTCGCCGAATACAGTTATCCCATGTTCTTGTGGCTTGCGCACCGAGGCGCTCGCCTTTGCGATATCCAATGTTCCATAGCGAATCATGCATTTGATGCACGTTTTATTTCAATTATTCTAACTAGTGTTCGACTCACTGTACGATTTATCTTTCGATCGGACCATGCCCATGGCGTCGATAGGTTAACTTAGCATACAATGTTATATTCTGAATTAGGCAATAAAGGAGTAAAAAGAAGAGTCAATCCTCCCACCTTGAGTCGATACGCCTTGTCGTTTCGCCGAGCCGATACGGCTCGATTTTATAACTTTGTTGTACGGCCACTCTCCTGACTTAGCCATTCGAGCACTTCGTGCTTCATTGAATTATACATCCGATTTGGCTTACCGTGCCCAAGTCTCAGCCCGTCGCAAAACGACGATTTGGTTTCGAAGACCCCTTACTGAATAGGGTAGAATGCCAACCTCTAATATTTTAGCGTAAACGTATAGTATGCACAGGAAACCAATTAAAATCAACACTTGCATCAATTCGGACTTGCGCCTTGGTCGATTCAATTTCTCAGAATCTTCGAGCCATCTCAACGCACTTATCCTTCGGGGTAACGCGGTGCTTCGCATCGATTCAACTTGATGCATTCTCAGGGACAAGGTAACTCTTTGTATTGACTTAGTTAGATGCATTGCTCGGGATAACGTAACTCTCGTATCGACTCACATCGATATATTTTATTCGGTCAATGCGACTCTTTGAGTCAACGCCTCAGCATAATGTGCCGTGCGGAGCGGAGCGGAATATTACACCTGAACTCTTCTTTCTTTGGCGGCAGTGAAGATAATATTACGGTGACGCATGGCTTCAGAATATAGAGGTTATTGTGGAGGCAGCTAGGGTTCCAGAGGAAGAGAAGGTGGCTGTTGTGTACCTGTAATTATTGGACTTAGTTCGCAGCTGGTGGGCGATGGTAGCAGTTGGTTTGGTGACGCCTGTCTTGTGGGCGGTATTCAGTAACAAATTCTAGATAAAGTACTTTGATGCAGTAGCTCGGTATGATCTGCAGACAAGGTTTAGCAATCTTAGGCAGATGGAAAGGACGGTCGATGGATATACGGACGAGTTTTCTAGGCTTAGTTGGTTTTCTCCCACCTTGGTGGCGACCAAATTGGATCGAGCGTAGCGATTTCAGTAGGAACTCTACCTTGAGATTACTCTAGCGGTGGAGCAGGTTAAGCACCAGATATTTGACGCAGTTTTACGAGCAGCAAGGCGGCATGAATATACCTCCCAGAGGATAGTAGATCGAACTGGAGGACGAAAGAGGCCTCATGGACAGTTATCTCAGACCTCAGCCCCAGTCCCGACAGCTAGGGCATTGATAAATGGAGCTCCTAAGAGGGCAGCCATAGTTTTGTCGGTTTAGCACTCGACTCTGACATACCCTCAGCAACAGAAACAGAAGCAATCTTTCGTAATGGGCTGCTCTTATTGTAGGGAGCCTAGGCACGTAGTAACAGAGTGTCGTAGAGCACTGGGATTGTACTTGGCTTGTGGGGCACCGGACCATAGAATTGGATCATGTCCGCATAGAGCCAGTTCATCTTCATTAACCCTAACCAGTCCATCGGTTATAGTACTAGTACCAGTGCAGTAGGTGCAGCAGCAGTACTAGCCTCCGAGGTCGTTACCGCCTCAGGCTCAACAGTATGCTCAGGGCTAAGCTCAGATTCAGAATAGGCAGGTCACCAGCAGAGGGGACCAGCACCAAGAGGACAGGGTCAAGCTATGGCTCTGACGATAGCAGAAGAATTGGCATCAGGTGAGGTGGTGGCAGGTACCATTCTCGTCAACTCATTACCAGCATCAGTATTATTTGATTCGGGTACATAGTATTCATTTATGTCCGCACGATTCATAACACGGATAGGATTGGAGCCCAAGTCATTATCAGTAAGACTCAATATACTTACTGGTAACGGTCTTGTGGGAGTAGAAAGAGTATTTTCCTCATGTCGAATCGTAGTTAGCGGTAGAGAGTTTTTCGCTACATTAATAGAATTTTCGATGGTCGGCTATGATGTGGTCCGAGGAATGGATTGGTTGAAGGATCAGTATGTAAGAATAGACTTCCATGTTGGAAGGATTATTTTTGGTATTTTCGACGAAGAAGTTTTTTCATTTTTCAAAGGCGAAGTAGAACCTTCCCTATAAATGAGGGTAATTTTAAAATTTTGTAATTTTAATCTTTTAATAATGATATTAAATCATGATATGTTTTTTGATGACTTTAATCATTTTAAAACTATTTCTATTGGTGATTTGTGATTTTAGTATTTTGCTGGTGAAACCCTAGAGACTACTTGACCTGGAGCCTAACCATGTGATTAGGATATTTTAATTATCATTTTTGGCCTAGGAGTATTTTGGTCATTTTGGTTTCTTGGAATTATTTGATTAATGGTTGTTATTTTTTAATTTTGCTAGTTGTGACTTTAGAGACTAGCCTAGAGTTTGACTTTGACTTTGGTGACTTAGTTAGCATGGTGTGGGACCCTAATCTAACTTAAGTTGGTCTTAGTTGACTTGAGTGTGACTAGGGTTCATGAGAGGATTAAGAGAGTTTAGTGCATTAGACTTTTGGTTAAGGAGTTGAACTTGCTAGTTAACAATCTTGGTCCAAAGCCCACCATGAGAGACCCTAACCCTAGCTCTTAATTAGGACAGCCACAACAGCCCAAATTAAACCTAATTTCAGCCTATAAAGTCTCTCTTCATAACCACTTGCCTATTTTAAAACACCCCCTTGTAGGAAACCCTAATGTCTTCCCCCTTTCTTCAAATCTCCCCATTCCTCCACCAAATTGATCCCAATCTTTTACATTTGGATTGAAATCTGGAGTAGAAGAAGAAGAAGGCTAGCTTGCAAGGAGGGGAGCTCATTGGGACATTGCTTGAGGAAGGAGACTTCACTATTTGGGACTTTTTCTTGGAAATTGGATCCCTATAGGTAATTCCTACAAATCACCCTAAAATTCTGATTTTATTCCATAGATGCATCCATCTAGGTGTCCCCTAGCTGTAGGTGTAGTTGGTAAGAATTAGAATTAGTTTGGTGTCCGTATCGGACACGTATCCGTGTGTGTGCATAAGTGTTCAATGAAATATTTGAATGAAATTTATTTTGTTATTTTTGAATTATGTTTGAAGTGATTTGTAGCCCTATAGGTGTGCTTTGGATCCCCCTAGGAATGAGCACATTTCGTGTCCCGTTCATGTCCAAAATCAGACACGAACCTGTGCACGAGGACTGTCACAGTGCCCTGCTACCCGACCCTAAGTTCTCCCTCATTTGGACACATGGACACGTGCCACTTGGAACAGAGGTAGGGGCAACCTCTGTCAGCACACCCCTCAAGTTTGACACGATCTTGTGTCGTGTCGAAGGAGCACGGACATCCACACTGGTTTTACACTGGCAGCCTACGCGCGGACAGGGCCCTCGGATACGGCCTTCATATCTAGACACGGCGACACTTGGACACCATTCAGGGTGTCAGATACCTAGATCTATACCCCACCTACCTGTGGATGTGAGCACGTGACACGAAGTTACGTGTGTCGTGTACTAGGCTACCCGACACCTCTGCCCGAGACCTAGGCTGCACTGTGTTACTGATCACGTTTTAACATGTTTTGGACACTTCGTGTCCAGCTATGTGGACACGAGATGACACCCCATGACACGTGTAATGTATCTACACCTCTGCACACAATTTATTTTGGATTTTGATTGGTTTTGGATTTGAAATTGGGGGTTATTCAAGTTGGGATACAGGAACTGAAACTGTGTGTGTTTAAACTTGTTTGGACACGTTCGTGTCACTTGTTTGGACACGAACACCCCTCCTGACACATTCATATGTGGGGCACACTCTGCACATACTGATTTTGGGTTTTCAAATGAAATTACGTTCAAATTGGTTTGGGTTGAAATTGGCATTATTTCGATACTTAGGTTTTAAAGTGAATGTTAAACTTGAATGAATGAAACCTGGGTTCGATTTGTTCTGATAAACTGGATTTTAAGTTTCTGTACCTATGTATTTTACTTACTGATTTGATATTGGGTTTTCGAAAACTGGGTTTTGGTATGAATTGAAAACTGAGAATTCAATGTTGGTTTACTGATATGGATTTGGGTTTTCAAAAACCTGAAAACTGATTTTGATGTAGACTGTTAACTGAGAAAGAAATATGGAAAACTAAGTTGGGCTTTTGCATGTAATGAAAAACCTGGAAATGGTTCACTGTCAACCTATGTTGAACCCTGAGTATACACACACACACACATATGTGAACTGTCACTGTCACACTCTCACATACATCCTCTCACACACACACACACATACACACACACACACACACACACACACACACACACACACACACACACACACACACACACACACGCACACATTGGACTGAAACACACCCACCTCTGTACACTTTGTTCCCCTATTTGATTTCGAATTTATATTGCCATTTGGTCTTCGATTGAGGAATGTTTTGATATATGTACTGTACTATTCACAGGTTGGGTTTTGTTGGAAACTGTAATTTGAGTTTAAAACGAAAACCTGAGATTGTATGTTAAGCTTACTGAGATTTGGATTTGGATATAGGTTTTGGTTTTGATATTGAATTGTTCACTGATTTATGTCCCCCCTCTTTACAGAATACACACACTCACACACATCCTTTCTCTTCACTCACCCTCACTTTTCATATATGCACTCTCACTTGATTAATTTCCTTCTATATATATGCATGTATAAATATCTATATATATAGCTAAATGTATGTGTTGTTTATAAATATACAATACATGAATGTATGAGATGATGAATGCAAGCATAGCACACATGATATGTAATGTATGCCTACATATTATGAACAATGAATGTATATATATATATATATATATATATATATATATATATATATATATATATATATATATATATATATATATATATATATATATATATTTTATATATATATATATATATATATATATATATATATATATATATATATATATATATATATATATATATATATATATATATATATTTTCTTTTCTTTTTTTTTTCTTTTTTTTTTTTTTTTTTTTTACACATGATATGTAATGTATGCCTACATAATATATATATATATATATATATATATATATATATATATATATATATATATATATATATATATATATATATTACATGTATGCCTACATATTATGAACAATGAATGTAAATATACAGGTATACATGTATATATATATATATATATATATATATATATATATATATATATATATATATACTTGATATATTGAATGTGTATATATGATATATGTTTGATAATGTATTGGCATAGGTTTGGCTAGGCCTAGAGTTGACTAAACCTAGACTAAATTCGACTAGCTTGGACTAGTAGACCTAGTTTGACTATATAGTTGACTAGAGTTGACCAAGGGTTGACACTAGTCTAAATGACTTGTTAGACTAGGTTTAGACCTAGAATAGCTTGGTTGACCTAGTTTGACTTTGTAAGTTGACCAGGGTTGACCAAGAGTTGACTTTGGCCTAGATGACCTAGAAATCATATAGAATGCATTGTAATCTTCAATATTACCATTATGGACATGTTGTGACCTGTGTTGCTCTAAATATGACTCATATACTCTGTCTGAACATCTATACTTACCAGATACTCAAGATATCAGGCGAGTACATCTTCTGATCATTTCATACTTGCCAGGATTTATATTCTTGCTCTAGATTACTTTACTTGATGTTGTCACGTTGCTAACACGGATTGGTACTATATAGATCTTTACATTGAGATGTTATCCCCTTCGGGAGCATCAGATACACCATGTCATGTGTGTTTCACTTTCATCATGTACTCTTGTACTTTCATTATTCATGTGCACTCTTGTGATTCATGTACTATCATGCTCACAGAGCCCTCATGTATACCTTCATGTACACCCATTTATGGGCCCCCATATGAAATATTGTACAATAACATAACTTGTCTGGATCCTTATGTAATGATTTGGGGTACGGGAGAGTAGAAGCAGCCATGTGAATAATTCCATTGGTCATTGTATAAACTCTTATTGTAATCATTACAAATTCAATCCGTTCACATGTCTATTTTGTACTCTACATCACTAGTCACTGATAGTTCTCTACTTATAGTAGCTATTCACATTACAGTTCTTTCTCTTTTACTATATGTACTTTCTTTCAGCATTTTATGTATTTTACGCTATTGCATGCTTTATATTCCTGTCTTGATATGAACTGTTGAGATTATGTGCCCGTACATATCCTGATTGAACCTGTTGAAAATATTACAGAGGATGACGAGGACCTTTGCCCTACCTATTATGGAGCTGCCATAGATGACACCTGTGACTTGGACCTTCAGCAGGATCCATCATCAGTAGAGGATGTCACCAATATAGTTTAGGCTAGTTAGCTAAGACATCTATCTTATTTTGATGTCTTGTCTCATTGGATACATTTATGTTATATTTGGGATCTTGTTGTTATTCTGGATTTTGTGGAGATGTTATCTTAGACACTTAGACTTCTTCTCATGCTGTATTTCATTTGGCGACTTTCATGTCTATCTTATCGTATTTTCTATCTTAGCAGTGATTGAGTTATACATTTATATATTGTCCTCCATTCGGAACGTATATACTGTATAGGTAACTTATAATTGTTAGATATATGTGACCTAGGACAACGTTCTAACGCCGACACTGCGGCGTAGGCTAGGCGTACCCACTTCTCGTACCCCTACACTGGGTGCGGGTCGTGATATTCTCCACCAATCTTGCGGATGGCAGTAGCAGAAGCAGTTCTGTAACCACCACTATTCTAGAATAAGGATAATTTTGAATTTTTGTAAAATTTATCATTTAATAATAAGATTTAAATCATGTTAATGATTTTGGTAAATTTTAATTATTTTAATACTATTTAATCTAGTGTATTATGACCTTGGCCTTTCCACTAGTGTAACCTTAGAGTTACTTGACCTAGAGAATAACCATGACCATGGAGACCTAACCATATGATTAGATTGACTATTTACCACTTTTTAGATTAGGGGTATTTTGGTCATTTTTTACTTATGGTGAAAATAAATTTTGATTAATTAATATTGTGCTAATCATTTTGTTAAGCCTTAACCTAGAATTTCCCTAACCTAGATATTAGTCATGAGCCTAGATATTAGATTAGAAGTTTCCATCACATGACAAGGTTAGTAATATCTAGATATTAAGTTAGGAGTAGGATATTTGTTAAGGTTGGATATTTTACTTTGGGCCTTTGCTTGAGGGCTTAATTTACATCGTAGTGGGCCTTTAATTCCTATTAAACTTAAACCCTAATCCTAGAGAAACCCTTGGCTGCCATCAAGCACCCACTTGCCTATATAAATACATGTTAGCACCCACTTGCCTCTTTTTATTACATCTTGAAATCCTAATTTGTGTTCTTCCCCAAAATCACCCCCTTTCTCCAAATCAACTCCAAATTGAGCCTAATCTTTTGCAGCACACTCCCCTATTATAGAGGAGGTCAATAGAGGCTAGCTATCAAAGATTGGAAGCAAGTTGACCATAGAAAGTGGAGGGATTTGGCTCTCAAGTGCAATTTCATTGAGATTATAACTCTCAATAGGTAATGGCCTCTAAACCCTTTTGTTTTCTAATTTCTTTCCATAGATGCATTCATTTAGGGTCCATTTGATACGCGTATCGGAGACGTATCAGAGTTTTGTAATGAGTGTTTGATGAAATGCCTCAATGGAATGAATGTTAATAAATTTCAAAACTAATTACATGATTTTGTAGCCCTTGATGTGTAGGTCACGAATCCCAATGACTGAGTTGAGTTTGACATTGTTTGCGTGTCCTATTTGGACACAGGGATGCCAGCATAGGCCTTGGATACTTCCTCTACTACCCGATACGTCGTACTCATACGACACGACACTAGGACATGTGGGATTTGGTCAGTAGGTGACGGCAACCTCTGACACCATCCTCCCAAAATTTGGGGCTAGTTGGTGGAGAGGTCGAGGAGAAATCAAGCTCGTAGTGGTCGCACACACTCACAGCACTCGCACGAATTGTCCACTGATACGCACTGTACAGACACACTGACACAACTTGGACACAATGCATACACTTGGACACGTACCCTGACACCTGAGCTACCCTCTGACACGAGCACGAGACTTTTGATAGGACACGCAGTGTCCTAGAGGACTCGACATGTATGCACGAGCCCTGCTTGTGCACAGTTTCGACACTACCTTGACACCTGGGTTTGACACCTATATGGACACGGGTTTGACACTTTTGAGATACCACTTGGATACACACTTGTCACACGTGTTGACACATTATGCTCACTTGCCATGTGACACCCTCACACCCCCTCTTGTTCAGTTTAATCCAGTATTAGAGTTGTGTTGACTGATGCATTATTTAGTTGAGATATATTATAGTATCTGAGATAGATATCTGATATGTATATGTATTTGTGAGGTTGTATATGTATTCAGTTGATTATATTATGTATTATACTTATATACATATGAGGTTGTGGGTTGGTGTTAGTATTAGGGTGTTAGAGTTTCAGAGCATTGCATTGGGTTCAGTTGAAATTGGTTTCAGTCGAGAGCAGGCCCATGTTTATGAGTGTTCAGTGAGGAGTGGGCAGCAGTTGTCACGCTCCAGAACCAGAATACTGGAGAGCGGGGGCAGACATAGCCAGCTACGTATATTTAAGTGCAACCCACCTCGTTATACGGTCATGGCTGTTTAGATATATGAGGGTTTAACTACAATCCATCAGTCTCTTATGGTCATAAACAAGCCTAGTGTCTCAATCACAAGCAAATGAGTAAATGTCACAAGATGTAAGATCGCCAAATATACAATAGTAAGGCATCCCAAACATTACATATTCAGCTGATCATGAAGCTAGTCGTTACAAAATGTCAGGACTAGCAAGAGTTTAGTCATACATGATCAACCCTAGGATCTGTCAATCATGTTACAGCCCATAGGCAGACAATAAGTAAAGTGCAATCGAGCTAAACAGGTGCTCGCCGGCTAAACGCCTCAAAAGAATATTTTTACAATAGAGTGGGAGAGCCAAAAATAACCCACTCGTTGCCCTGGTTACGCCTGGTGGTCACCATCGGGCTGGAAGGTCGGTAGATCCTCTAGAGCTGCTCCGAAATCTGGCCATACAAAACCAGCTAGGTCAGATCCCAGAAAGAGCAAGTGCCACAAAGGAAGCTTCACTTAGGAACTAAAACCAGCAATTAGCACAAAAATATAAATAAATAGTAAGAACTGGAAATAAGGAAAACATATCAGGATGATATACGACGAGATAACCAAGGAACTATTCAGATAACCAGGTTACAACCCGTAAACCAAACAAGGACCGGGGTTGTAACCCTTCGTCTGAACAGAGCTTGGAATTCTCACCACTTATCGGTAAAATAAATACAGGCATTTTGGTCATGTAACAATCTGGAGCAGGATCGGGATAAGACTAGACTGGTTAGACTCCATTCAATCATTTCACGGCCAAGCAAGAATTACGGCTTGATACTTTAACTAACTAGGGTTATCACAAACCTAGTTACTAACAAGATGCAGTGAGATTATTCCACAGACACAAGCCCTGCAGACCATCCAGGTTACCCAGGTCGAAAATTAGAGGTTGAGTTCAGGTGGGTACATTGTCCAGGAAACGCATGTACCCTTAAGTAGCTTGAAGGGTGCAACACATGATAGTGTGCTGGAAATGTGCCCTATACGATGGCAGGCTACAGATCCCAAGCACACCCAGGTAACAGAATTGCCTGTAGCTGGGATATCTCTTCATGACTACTGTGTTATTCTAGTTATTAGCCTTAGTCCACTTTAGTAGGTACTCCTGACCGTGGTACTAAGGAGTCCCGTCCTAACATGATGCAAGACAAGACTGGTTTATTTATACAAGCACAATCGTCCACGGTGTCCAGATTATTCATAACTGTCAGGTCATGCCATGTCATGCCAGCCGTCGCAACAGCAATTCGAGATAATCATGTTAGGTATACTTATCAGGAGTGCACCACGACGGGCCACTATCATGTCATGTTCAATTATCACTTCCAAACATATTAAATAAATTCGTGATTATCAAGTTCACGACAAAAGGCGTAAAGATATAAAATGGTCGTAAAAATATACAATAGTGGTAAAGGTGCACGCCATATGAACTCAAGTTACACAAGGGGGGTTACAAGACATGGGCAAAATAATAATAAAACAACAGTACACAGAGCTATAGGAGAGCCATACGGCTCAGGCATATGCGGCCAGGAATGATCTCATGCGGCTGGGAAGAGAACAGTCCATGCGGCTGAATAGGGTCAGGCGCATGCGGCTTAAAAGGGAAAGGCTTATGCGGTTGAAGGATATCAGTCATATGCGGCCAGCGGTAAGGAAGGGGCGTATGCGGCTCAGCCAGAACATTCCATACGGCTAGAAAGATTGACGCTATGCGGTTACAAGGGGAACAACGCCATGCGGCTCACGGGGGAAGGACTCTCACGCGGCTGGAACGGACTCGGGTTCATGCGGCCCGCAGAGCAAAGGGTTATGCGGCTGAACCGAGTCGAGCACCATGCGGCCAGGGGATAAAGGAATTTTATGCGGCTGGGAATGAACTTCTCATGCGGCTGGGCTGGGAAGCTCAGTCATGCGGTTAAGTAAGAAGGACTACATGCGGCTGGAAGGAATACTTGCCGCATGAACTTGTCATGCGGTCAAGTGCTGCCATGCGGCTCAGGGCTGTGCTTCTTCTCCAATATTTTCGAGAAGAAGTACACCAAGAAGCCATGGCCACCAAGCTGCATAGAACCTTCATCCAGAGTCCAAATCCGAACTTCCTTAGGTCAAAATGGGACAGAACGAAATACTCTACAACATAGAACCATCAAAACTTAGAAATAACAAGATTAAGTAGATCAAAACCCAAGAAATCCGAAAATAAGATAAACTTAGATCTACAAGAATCTAGCCATAGAAAATAGAAATGCCAAGTACTAAAGTATGTTAGAATGATGTAAAGGAGAAAATGGAACAATAAAATTAGAGTTCCTCCATGAAGCAAGTTGCACTTGCCTAGACCTCTCTCTCTCTGGTAGGTGAAGAAGTTATGGTAAAGAAGAAGAAGAGTAATGAGGAGAGAGAAAGGAGAATGGGTTAATAAATACTAAGGTGGTGGTAGGTAGGGGTTCACCTTTTGGTCCATATTGAACCAAAGCATCCCCAAACCAAACCAAGCCAACCCAAACCAAGAATAAACCAAGCTAAAAAGAAAAGCTAAGCAAGAAATCATGCAATACAAGATAAAATATGTACACATATTCCAAAATACGTAATACGAACCACAGGCATTACAGCAGTAACTTGGCCACTGCTCGATTTGCAGACCTGACCTGCAGTAGTATAGGGGCATGTTGGCTCTGTTACGACATGGAGGACAAGACAGGAAGGATGAGGTGACCCTTGAGCACATGTGTAAGATGCTAGTTATAGGCTAATGAGCTAAGATAATGGATTATTGGAATTAAGGTAATGAGTACCTAACCAAGGTTACCTACTTGTATATGAGTATTCATATGAATGATAGTATTAGGTTATATATGAGAAGTTAAGGGTAGAGGATTTGATGTAGAGAGTCTTCAGTGCATTTGGACTGAACCTGGACATCAATTTGGAACCCTTTAACTTCATGTTAAATTTGGACCTTTGGACTTAACATATGATAAGGGTTTGCGAGATTGGTGAGCTGCTCCTACAGAGCTACTAGTTGGGTTTGAGAGGATTTTAGTAGTATTAGTGTGAACTTGGTATGTATTGGAGTGGTTTAATGTTCAGAAAGAAACGGGAATGAGGAGTGTGTACATATAGGTTAGTTGATGTTAAGTATTATAGAGTTGGTTAGTCAAGATTAGTAGGTTAGTCTATGTGCATAAGATAGATACTAGTAGTAGTGATTAATACTATGACCTAGTATTACCTTGAGATACACCAGGTAAAGTGTTGGTAGCATAGTGTATAGGCAATATTGGGATGAGATAGGTAATAGATTAGGTAATATAGGTTATGAGAGTTTGATGAGGACTTTGAGTACGAGTATCTTATAGGCACATTATAGGATATGTATCTAATATAGGTAATGGATCTCCCTAGGATAACTAGGAAGTGAACACCAAGGTATCCAATAATTGACTATTTTTGGGCTAAATAGTCCAAGTTTGACCTAGTTGGCTAGACAGTTGACCAATAGTCCAGATTGCCTTAGTTGACTAAAAGGGTTGACCAAGAGTTGACTTTGACCTAGATTGACTTAGAAACATGTAGAATGCATTGTAAACTTCAAATATTACCTTCTTGTATACATCATAACCTGTGTGCTCTGTTTAAGACTCAGACACCTCAGTTCATACATCTATTTTTATAGTCACTCAAGATCTCAGGCGAGTACATGCTATGATCATTTTCATACTTGCTAGAACTTATATTCATGCTTTAGATAAATTACTTGATGCTGTCACGTTGTTATCACGGACCAGTATCCTATGGATCTTGTCGTGCGGTGTTATCTCCCTTGGGTTCATCAAATACATCTTGTCATGTGCTTTTCATGAACATCTTGTATTTCTTGTACACCTCTATTCATGTATACTTTTATGCAATCTTGTACTCTCATTATCACATGAGCCTCATGGATAAAAACCTCGTGTACAGGTAACGTAACTTGACTGGATCCTTGTGTATTGATTGGAGAGGGTGAGTAGGAAATGGTTATGTGATCAAATCCCATCTTGTATAAATATTGTATATGTCTATTATGCCCTCACTTATAATGGAGTCCTATTTTATTGTAACCTAACATGTTTATATAATCATCTTGTGCTCTAAACACTTATATTACTTACAGTTCTTATTTCATATACAAATTATCTCTTGTACTCAGATTTATCTATTTACACTGTTCTTGTACATGTCTTACATTTTTTATTATAGTTTATTCTACTGCTTGTTTTATATATTCTGTCATGATATGATCATGTTTCAGTGTTATGTATTCGCTCATGTCCTGACTGGACCTGTTAAAAATATTACATATGATATTGTGGACTTCTGCACAACCAATTATGGAGCCCATCTAGACGACACCTGTGATTTGGACCCACAGAAGGATCCAGCTCTAGCTGAGGACATCATCCCTATTGTCTAGGCTAGATTAGCTAGGCTTTATCTTATTTCATTATGTTATTTGTATTTGACTTTTGAGTTATATTATTTCTGGATGATTGAGATGTTGTGTCGTTTAGATACTTAGACTTATTTTCTTCTGTTTGTTTGTTCTCTTTTGAGATTTCATATATATCATATCGTATTATTTCCATCTTTAGAATTATGATTGAGTTGTACCTTCTGTGATTTGGCCTCCGTTTGGAGAGTATATCATATTGTGGTTAGTTGTGACAATGACCTAGAACAGCATTCTACCGTCGATACTGTGACGTAGGCTGGATGTACCAACTTCTCGTGCCCCTATAATGGGTGCAGGTCGTGACAAGTTCAGTTTTCTATAGTAGTTAAATAATTTTCTAAAGTATTTTCCGAAGAGCTTCCAGGCATGCTGCCAGTGAGAGAGATAGAGATCACTATTGATTTGACTCTAGGGACAACACCAGTATCAAAAAGAGTCTATAAAATAGCATCATCAGAATTGGAGATCTTGTACAAGATGATTGAAGAATTCAGAACCAAGAGATTCATTCATGCTAGTGGATCACCTTGGGGAGCCCCGGTGCTTCTTGTAAAAAAGAAGGATGATACGTCAAGATTGTGTGTTGATTATCGTACCTTGAATTCTGTAACAATCAAGAACAGATATCCCCTACCAAAGATAGATTATTTATTCGATCATCTTAGTAGGACGACAGTATTTTTGAATATTGACTTGCGGTCGGGGTACCATCAGATCAGAGTCAGAGAGCAAGACATCCCAATGCCGGCATTCAGATCTAGATATGGACATTGGGACTTTCTCGTTATGCCATTCGGGGCGACCAATGCACTGGTAGTATTCATGGATCTCATGAATCGCATACTCATGTCTTATTTGGATCAGCTTGTGATAGTGTTTACAGACGATATCTTAGTCTATAGCAAGAGTGCAGTAGAGCATGAGCAACATCTCCGAGTAGTCCTTCATATTCGCATAGAGCACCAATTGTATGCGAAGTTTAGTAAGTATGAATTTTTGCTTAATCGTATTTCATACTTAGGTCACATCATCACCAGAGGTGGAGTAGAAGTGGACCACCAGAATATAGTAACTATAGAGACATGGCCAGTACCCAGTACCGTCACAGAGGTTCATAGCTTTCTAGGGTTTGCAGGCTATTACCGACGATTTGTATCAGACATTGCTCAGATTCCAGCACCATTGACGCAGATGACCCGTAAGGATGTGTAGTTTGCTTGGATAGCAGAGTGCCAGAGTTCATTCGAGAAGTTGAAGCAAGAATTGATAAAGGTACCTATTCTCACGCTTCCAGATGGGACTGAAGGATTTTTAGTTTATTGTGACACTTCAGGCAGAGGATTAGGATGTGTCTTGATGCAATATGGCAAGGTAGTAGCTTATGCGTCACGTCAGCTTCGTGATCATACGAGGAATTACCCAAACCATGACTTGGAATGAGCAGTGGTGGTTTTTACACTTAAGCTTTGGAGGCATTATTTGTATGGAGATAGAGTAAAGATTTTTACCGGCCATAAGAGTCTTAAGTATGTGTTTTCCCAGAAGGATCTTAACATGCATCAGAGAAGGTGGCTAGAGCTATTGGTAGATTATGACATCAACCTGCAGTATCATCCTGGGAAGGCCAACGTAGTTACAGATGCATTGAGTAGAAGAGCATGAGCTTATTTTCTAACAGCAAGTTAGATTTATTAGCAGATCTTCAGAAGATGGGTATAGAGATAGTTCTTTCTACCAATGTGACATTAATGGCCAGTATGCAAGTTCAGTCCAGCAAAATTGAGAGGATTAAGATATCCCAGTCAACGGATTCTAAGCTTCAGCGGCTTAGGGCAGAATGTGAAGCGGGACGAATAGCAGAGTTATGCATTCACGAAGATAGCACACTCCGATATAGAATACGTCTTTGTGTACCCAGTGGTGACATCAGACAAGAGATCATGGCAGAAGCTCACAGTTCACAGTATTCAATTCATCCCGGTAGCATGAAGATATATCGTGATATCCGTCAGCATTTCTGGTAGAATGGCATGAAGAAGGAGATAGCTCGGTTTGACTCTCATTGTTTAGTTTGCCAACAAGTTAAAGCTAAACATCAGAGACCAGCTGGACTTTTTCAGCCTTTACCGATCCTAGAATGGAAATTGAAATATATTAACATAGATTTTGTAACTAGATTACCTAAATCTCCAGCTGGAAGAGATGTTATATGGATTATAGTTGATCGACTCACTAAGGTAGCTCATTTTCTTCCTTTCAGAATTGGTCAGTCAACGGATCAGCTTGCAGAGATGTACCTCAGGCAGATAGTCAGATTGCATGGAGTGCCAATCAGCAACGCATCGGACCGAGATTTGAGATTTATATTACACTTTTGGCAGAGTCTTCAAGAAAGTTTGGGGACTCATCTCAAGTTTAGTTCAGCTTATCTTTCGCAGACATATTATCAGTCGAAGCGCACAATTCAAACTCTTGAAGATATGTTACGATCCTATACACTTGACTTTGATGGTTCGTAGGAAGATTACCTGCATCTAGTGGAGTTCTCCTATAATAACAGTTTTTAAGACAGTATCCAGATGGCACCATTTGAGGCACTATATGGCAGAAAGTGTAGGTCATCTTTAACCTGGGATGATATAGGCGAAAGGCAGATACTTGGTCCAGAAATGGTTATTTAGACTATCGAGGTGGTTAGACAAGTTAGAGATCATCTTCGAGTTGTACAAGATCGTCAGCGCCCTTGGGCCGATTCTCATCGGCACCCTCTTAGGTTTTCTATCGACGACCACATATTCCTTAGGATCTCGCCTACCCGTGGCGTCATTTGATTCGACGTATGGGGAAATCTTAGTCCTAAGGATATAGGGCAGTTTGATATTATCGAACGAGTAGGTGATGTGTCCTATCATCTCGCTTTTCCGTCGTCGTTACGTGAGGTACATGACATATTCCATATATCCCAATTGCGACGGTATATCCCGGATCTGAGCCATATCATTGATCATTTGGAATTGGTTGTTGGTACCAACCTTTCGTATGAGAAAAGGCTCGTATCCATATTGGACCGAAGGGAGAAGATACTCAAGAACAATACTATTAGTTTAGTCCATGTTGCTTGGGGTCATCATTCTTTGGGTGAGTCAACTTGGGAACGTGAGAATGATATCCGATCGCGATATCCACACATGTTTGAATTATAAGGTATAATGTCTTCATTATGTCTTATGCTTTTAAATCCTTACTTGCATGAATGATTGCTTGATTAAGTTCTAGTCATAGATTGCCTGTAGTTAGTATAGCTTGTCCCGACACCTCTAATCTCTTGGTTAAATTTTAAGGACGGAATTCTTTTAAGGTGGGTAGAGTTGTCATTCATGTTTCCGTTATACATATTTCCAGTATACGTATATGAATTTCTGACATTTGTCAGGTGACCCATGTTTTGACTTGCCTTGCTTAGCCTAGTCGTGGTTTAATCTTGACTTGGTTCGGTTCACCTTGGTTCATCGTGGAATGTTAACTTGGCTTGGTTTGGATTGGTTTGCGGTTGGCTTGAGATGAGTTGGCTTGGAATATATACCAACTCCTATCTCTCTCTCCTCATTTATTTTTTATTTACTTCTCCACCTTCTTATTCATCTTCATTACTCCTCCCACCTACCAAGTCCTAGAAAAATGCAACTTGCTTCATGATGGATCTCAAATGTTATTGTTCCATAGTCTTCCTTGCTTGATTCTAAGCCTCTTTAAAACTTGAACTTTTTGGTTTTGATGGTTACATTTTTGTAGATCTAAATTTGTAGCTTTTCTTATTTTTCTTGGTTTTGATCTCTTTAAGTTTGTTATTTCCTAGATCTAATTGTTCCATGTTGTGGGGAATTCTATTCTACCAAATTTTGGCTTTTGAATTGCTTGATTTTGACTTCGTATAAAGAAGTTATGTCATTTTTGTGTTCATGGGTTCCGACACATCTTCGGTGCTGTCGGAACGAGGAACAGTGCCGCGCGTGCCCGGCCGTCGTGCTTCGACGCCATGCGCGTCGTGCACCCGCGCGCGGCGCGTTTTGGGTGCCATGAGCCCGCCCGCCATGCCTCCGCGCCATGCCCGCCGTACATCCACGAGCTGTACGTTTTGCGTGCCACGCACTCGCACGATTTTCTGTCGCGCGCCCGTGCACCATGCATCCACACGCCGCGCATTTTGTGTGCCTGCGTGCCATGCCTCAGCGCCATACGTGCCATGAACCCGTGTGCTGCACGTTTCATGCGCCATGCGCCCGTATGATTCGTTTGTCGTGCGCCAAGCGTCGTGCTTGCACGATCCGAGCGTCGTGGCCAGTTTTGCCCGCGTGTGCCGCACGCCCGTGCGCGAATCACCCTAAATGACTGTTTTTACTTGTTTAAGTTAATTTGTAGCTAAAATCTTAAAAAACTCAAAACATAAAAGTTGTAGATTTTTGTCTTGGCTTCAAGAATCTTCATGTCTCACTTTAATTAGAGTTTATATACGACAGATAGTTTCCACCAACCATAGGTGTCCTCGATCTTCTTTGCATATTTTCTATACTTGACCTAAATTGCGATGACCCGACTTGGCAACTTGCTAATCTGAGCTAGTAACTTGCTTGAACATGATAATATGATCCCGTCTTGATAATCTTGATAGTGGTCCGTCGAGGCGCACTCCTGACAAGTACTCTTGACATGACAAGTAAATCTGACATGACCTGTATAATCTTAATTGCTGTTGCGATAATTATTCATGTCTTGCTAGTGTAAATCTTGCCTTGACTTCGTGGTTGATTGCGTATGTACAAGCTACCTGTCCCGTCTTACATTATGTCTATGACATGGATTCCTGGTTACCACGGTCAGGAATTCATAATGAATCTGACTAGGTTAATGACTAGATTGATCAAGTAGTTCATATAGAGAGATTTTCCAGTTACAGGTGATCCCATTATCCTGGGCACACCTGTGGACTTGTAGCCTGCCGACGAGTATGGCACATTTCCAGCACATTGTCATGTGTTGCACTTCTTGAATCATAAGTACTAAAGTACACCAGTAATCTTGTAACTCTTGTAATCCCGCCTAGATAACCTGGATAGTCTGCAGGACTTGTGACTGCAGGAACATCTCATTGCATCTTGTTAGTAAATAGGCATGTGACAACCCTAGTTAGCTAATGATAGCAAGCTATAGGACTTGATTGGCCGTGCCTGAATGATTGTCTCATGATTAACATGGAAATTATATTCCACCTCTTGTTTTCTTAATACAAACTAGTATGTTCTTTAAAGCATGTCTTTTGTGTTATTTAATTATGTTTTTTTATCAGTTCTTCTATTCTGTTTATGTTGGTTTTAGTTCCTAAGTGGAGCCTCCCTTATGGCACTTGCTCTTTCTGGGGTCTGATCCAGCTAGTTTTGTATGGCCAAATTTTGGGATAATAACCGAAGATCTACCAGCCTTTTAGCCAGATGGTGAACACCAGACGTAACTGTGGCAACGAGTGGGTTTTCTTATTTTGCTCTCCCACTCTAATGTAACTTATTCCTTTGAGGCGTTTAGCCGCCGAGCACGTGTTAGCTCGTGTTGAAACTTTATTTCTGTCTGTCTAAGGGTGTTTTCAAAGAACAAAAGTTTTATTACAAACTAAGAAAAAGAGTATAGGAGTACAATTGATTTCTAGAAAAGTACAACTATAGGAATCTGATCAGAAGACGATCACATTATCCCTTGGACGATGTGATATCGAAGACACGAGCCTCTGGAGAATACAACAGCACTTTAGCTGAAGATTATGATCACTCTTGGTGTTTTGTGATTGATTTGAAACCTTATTTATAGAGTTCTTGAAATAACTGTTTAGTGGTTATTCTGGATTGTGCGTACTTCAGGTTGCGCGCCTCCTGTTCACTTGTGCAAACGGTTGTATTAACTGTTGTGGATGCGTGGCATCATTTGATTGAGATGCACGTGGTCGTGAGCAGTGTAGTGGGCATATTCTGCGAAGTTAGTGGCTTGCGCGCCACGTCACTCTATCCTGAACACCATTTGATCACTTTGTGCGTGCTTCATCAGGTTGCGCATGGACGCAACATAACAACATGCGCGAGCGGTTTGCACCAACTGCTGTAGACGCATGGCATCGTTTGATTGAGATGCGCATGGTCGTGGACAGTGTAGTGGGCACGCTCTGCGAAGCTGACGGCTTGCGTGCCACGTCACTCTATCCTGAACACCATTTGATCACTTTGCGCATGCTTCATCAGGTTGCGCATGGACGCAATGCAACAACCTGCACGAGCGGTTTGCACAAACTGCTGTAGACGCGTGGCATCGTTTGATTGAGATACGCATGGTCGTGGGCAGTGTAGTGGGCAAGCTCTGCGAAGTTGATGGCTTACGCGCCATGTCACCCTGTTTTAAAATAAGAGTTGATCAAGTGGCGCCAATTTTTCAGGCTGCGCATTGGCGCAACTCAACGACTGGCGCCTTTGACTAGATCTTCTGTGCTGTACTGATTAATCCTCGCGCCATACAGTGACTTGCGCAAACCAGATGTCAGCATTAATTACATGCTGACAAAATCTTCTCGAGCGCCGTGTTGCACGGGATTCGAATAGATTTTCCGTAATCTCCGTGCTATCAGTTGTCAGGAAATGATGATGCCGTTACAGCTTCACGAGAAAGTGCACCACGTGGCTCTCACACAACCTGACTCCAGCGCAACCTGGCGTTGGCGTAACCTGATGCTGCACAACTTGATTGTTTGGCGCAATATAATTTTTTAACGCTATCTGATGATTTGAATACCTTAATGGGTGACGTTGTTTAATTTTTAGCCTACAAGACCCCCTTCAAAGTTTTCGAAACTTGAAAAATACTTCAAAGTTTTAAAATACTTTGAATTACGCTAGTTTTGTTTGGATTGCGCTAGTCTCAACCGACTCTACTTTTTGAGCGCAAATTGTGCGATCAACTTTTGAAGCTATAAATATCCATATATTTCAAATCTTCATTTTTTTTACTGAAGTTCAATTTTCTAAAAAAAACCCTATCTTCCTTTCTTCTTCCCGAGCTTTGACTAGCATAAAATGGCACCCAAGAGATCTGCTATCGAGAAGGGAAAGGGTGTTGCCGAGCCTTCTTCTCGCGTTCCATCCACACACGCACCTCTGTATGCTTCCCCTTCGTCATGACGAGAGACTGCCAACCCGGCCATAGAAGGTGAACGTTTTGACAACAAACATCGACCAATCCCCTTTTTAAGGTTTGGTTTGATTTTGTCAATATGCATGCCTACTCTTTTTATAATTAGGCATGTTTCCTGACTTGCGTCCCTCTTCTTAGGGTTTGGTTGTTGTCCAGACATTGTTGTGCGCCGTTTCGAGAGTTGTACTTTCTGATTCTGTATTATCAGTTTGGCGCAATTTGAGATGCTGTGCCACACAGATGTTTGTTTCGACAGAAATGTCGCGCAACATAAGAGTCGTGCAACCCGATATGTCGTGCAACATAGATGTGGCGCAATACAAAATGTCGCACAATATGAGTGTTGCACAACCTGTGATATCATATGTTGTGTTTCATTGAACCAGACATTAACTCTTGTTTGCTTGTTTTCATATAGTTAATCTCAGAGAAGACCCAAATGCTGAAATCTATGCTTCGGCCTTCAACGTGTCGGAATACCGAGAGGACTTATCCCACGTACAATATCCTCAATATGAACTTCCTGAGTCCCGAAGAGCTATGCTTGCATCTCAAGATAATCCCACTTTATTATGCTTAATGAACGGCGAACCTTTGGAAAGTCTGGACAATGTCGTCCATAAGAAACCAGCTTTCTTATTTGGAGAGGCGATCAAGAAGACATCCCAGCCCAAAGCGAAGAGAGAAGACAAATTTTATCAATGTGGGGATAGGATCATGTACCTCCCATAAATGTCGAGACACTTGTCTTTGTCTCGATACGTATGTTCTAGTTATCCCCGCCACATGGGATGGGACCTGACCCTGATTCAACAGGCCAGAGTCGGGAGGATATGCTACAGATTGGGCCCACAGAATAAGGATTTGTTCTACAGCACTTCGGAGAGATACAGTTCCCATCTGAGAGGTTTGAGACCAAGCTGTATACCTCCTGAAGATTCATCAATGTTGCTTCCCATCCGAGTACCTATTTTTGCGAACATGTTTGCAAAGGCTGAAGGAAGTTACCCCAATCAGACTATGCGCTTAATGGGCTTAGTGAATCCCGACATGAAACGCTGGAACGGTGTAGTGGTTTGGGTATTGGATCATTTTAAGGATAAACTCCTTGAATTAGAACTCTATGATTCGATTTGGACCACTGCTCATGGCTTTCACCCAAATGCTCACATGTTTTTGGCTTTATTTGAAAGATATAATGAGAGGACCGGTACCTTGATGACACCTCACGGGACAATCGGCTTCGCTCTTCATGAAATGAAGTATCTCTCACATTTGCCAATGGGTGAAAACCCTATAAAGAATATGTGCCAACAAATGAGGAATTGGATACTCTCTCTGCAGAGAACCCTAAGATGGTGGCTGTGTTCGAAGAATTATTATGCTACTATCTGATTTGTTCCCTTTATTACAAAAGTGCTTCCAAATGGACTTGCTATATTACCAAATGGCTGCCATATTTGTTTCTCGGGCATGCTCATGAAGAAAAGATTATTGAAAGTCAAGCCTGCACTCCTTGTTTCTTCGAACCGCTCGACCGCAGCGATGTAGAAAAATTGATAGAGAAAACTAAGCACTGTGATAACATCTTGGATATAGATTGGTACCCCTTTACTGCTGGTACTAAAATCGAAATTTATCTTAAACAAGGTTATAAAACCATGTCTCAAGAAGACCAGCTGGTGGGTTTCCTCTCTTTATGGTTACGGCGGTTTGTGATACCTGGAGCCAGTGTCGTCGACCGATTACATCAAGTTGTACTATTTGCTGCAGTACATCTAGTATTCGGCTACAAGATGGATCTTCTTTCGGCGATGACATATCGCTTGAATATAGGCTTGCGTTCTTTCGTTAACACCATGGTGTATGATAAAAGTTCTCGGGACGACTTCCCTCGTACCAAAATGCCATACACATATCTATTTTGGTGGTTGCTGTTACAATATCCTGATTTGATGGACCCCGATATGGGTGCAGTCGGCGGTGACTTCATCAGGCGGTATTCCAATGCTCGATGGAACATCAATGCGCTGTCAGAATGCCGAAGAGCTTTAAACCGAGGGTCCAGATGGAGATTTTAATTTGTTCCTCCTCCTCCAGGATATGAGAATCTCCCTCCACAACTCATGGACCTAGAAGCAGCATCTCTCCTTCTGTCTTCGACTGAGTTCACATGGTTGAAGACAATTCGGCCTTCATATTTAGTTTACCGGTTTGAAGGCGAGTGCTTTCTAGAACCGTACTTACCAAGCCGATTTGCTCGATAGTTTGGTTATGACCAATTGCATGTAGGTAATGCCACCACCTGTTTACAGGCTAAGGGTTACCTAATAGACGGTACCAGAGCATGGAGATACTATAATGCAAGAGGGACTAAGGCCATATTCTCGATGCCTCATGTCTCTCATTTAGGCCCGCGTATGTTATATACATACATAAATTTTTATACTTCAGCCAACACCTTTACCGAAAACTTCAATATGGCTGATAGCTTTGCTAGTAATAGACGTTCAAAAGCTGGAGTTCACACTGCACGATCCTCCAAAGATGAAGAGAATCATAAACCCGATGATGAACCTCTGGAAGCCTCTCTCATAAGCTTTTATGATGAAGTCAATGATCCACTTGACATATCATTGAAGATACGGAAGGAGAAGTCCCTAGCGAAAGGATTTGGGAAAAAAAGAAAGACTGAGGAGTCATCAGCCCCTTCTCATCCTCATGATCTTCCTTCTTCTCCTATGGCTTTAGGGAAGAGAAAGAAGACTACACTGGTCACCAGGACCACACGGTCCCAAACAAAACAGATGCACACCGGAGCATCCTCTAGAGGAGGAGATGTAACTCCTTCAATTCCAGGGCGCAGCCAAATTGCCCAAGAAGATGTCATTAGAGAACCCAATGTACAAGTTGACCTTGATGAGGTCGAAGAAGAACCTGAGACACCTCTGGTACACAAGGCAAAAAGGAGATTAATAGTGTCTCCAAAAGATCATCAAGAAACATTGCCTTCGCAAGATGTACCATCTCCACCAGGTAAATTTTAATATTTCTTCCATGTGATATTGATTGAGTAACATATTAACATTGACTCCCTTTTTTTATCTACAAAGGATAGCACTCCAGCTCCGATCGTTACAGAAGGGACTTCGGGGCCCATAGTTACACAAATGACGACTCCCGTGACTGTGTTAGGTACTGCGGGAATTATGATGTCATCTCCAACTCCAGGAGTCCCAAAGTCTACACTTCCCGAGAAGGAGTTGCCTTTCACAGAATCCAATCCTGATGTTACTGTAGCCCAAGATCCTACTCACTCTCAAGAGGATCGAGAAATGATAGCGGCTCTTGAAGGTTGTGATTACGACGATGCATTTGAGGATGATTCTACAAATGTCGTTGAAGGAGACCAAACTTCAGCGGAAATCCCATTGAATCAAGCATTACCAATTGAAGAATGCCATACTATTGTTGAAGGTGAAGATCATCATGTTGTTGAAAAGGGGCTTTCAAGTCCAAAAACTGGTGAGCCTAAAAACTAGGATAAAACCGAAGATCATCAGGTCACGGCCCCTGAAGATGTTGGGATCAATGAAAATCTCAACACTGATACTACAGAGATTCAAACCCCCACCTACCAAACTTTTGAGGTCAAGGATACAGAAGTGACTGCTCCAACTGAACAAGCAGAATCAGGGGCCGGAAGTAACCATTTCTTATCAGGCGGTTCCGACGCTGGGAGTAGTCAGGCAGCTGTGTCTGAAACTACCATGGCCAGACTCCATTCTGATTTGGACATGCCACGTGAAACCCCATATGTATTGCCAGGATCAGGTAAAATTTTGACTTTTATTTACCTTAATTCCTGTAATTTATATGTGATAACTGTGCATCTTGATTACAGTGGGTCCTGTGGGACACTTACGAAAGCTGCATCGACCACATTCAGTTTCAGCTCGACTATAGCTCCTCTGGATATAGGGACCCAAACTGGAGAGGGGAGTTCTTCTATGATGCCAGTACTCGGATCTCCAGGTGTACAATCTGTAGTTCCTCCGATTACTTCAGAAACGAGAATTCCAATAGAAGTGGCTACCCCGGGGATCTCAGCAATGAATAGAGCTGTGGTTGAAGCTTATACTAATTCTTTCTTCACTTCTCTGAAGCCTCTAATTCAAATGGTCATGGAAAAAGACCAACCTTATGAATCACTAAGGGGCCCTTCCTCATTCATCATCGAAGCTATCCACAAGATTGGAGATCTGGATAGAGTCAATTATTTAGATCACATTTTGAATGAACTTGAAGAATCAATCAAGTCTTATAAAGATCTAACAAGAGGAAATATCCAGAAACTTGTAGATACTGAATGTGAGGTGATGGCTCGCGAAGCTGCAATACGAAAAGCAGAATTTGAATCTTCCATGGTAGCTTTCTCACATCATTCTGCAGAGTTGGAATCTCGCATTGTCGAGACAACTTCTTTTGTTGAACGTTATAAAACTGAAGTTGTAGAGAAGGAAAAAGAAGCTGCTGAATATCAAGTTCGTCTCCAAGAACTAGAAATTGAAATGGCTCGACTTCGAGAAGCAGTTAAAGCAGCTCGACAACGCGAAGAAGAAGTATTATAGATGCATCAAATCGCTGCGAGCCAATTAGATGACCTGAGGAGGCAACGGGATGCTCTTATACAGACTGCGAGTGCAGAATTGGAATGTCGAACAAAAATGTTGTAACCTTTTGATCCAGAATCTGGGAGAGCTCTCGCAAGACAAAGGGTACTTGACTCCAGAGTAGAGAGAGCGGAGAATTTAAAAAGATTAATCATTGATCTCAGTACTCAGCCTCCCCAATGAAGCAGTCTATAGGCTTTTTTTTTATCTTCTTACCTTCTAAATGATGTACTTTTTTTGACATTTTGAACATTATGGCAATAAAATAATGCTCTTTTTGTGATTCTATTACTTATTATATACCTATAGTAGATATAAGTAATAGATAAGGATAAGAAAATATATTCAGAGGTACCGGACATGATATATCCTCTAAGAGAAAATGACAATATTAATTATATCGGTTCAGAGGTAATGTGGACGTGACAGAATATAACTCATAATATTGTTATTTCAAAAGACGACTTTATCAGAGGTAATGTGGACGTAATAAGTCGCTGATACAGAATAAAATTCAGAGGTAATGTGGACGTGAATATATTGATATAGAAAATAGAATTCAGAGGTAATGTGGACGTGAACTCATTTTTTTCTATTGATGATCTTCAAATCAGTTAGGACTTAAAGACGGGATATCATGTCTAAAAAGACGAGATATCTATGATAGTAAGTTTTATTATAAAAAATATCTTTTAAAACAGCTGGGTTTCAAAAGATAGAATTGATGATTTGGATAGACTCCATTGAGGATTTTGAGAGGAAGGGTATTCCTGATTCTGGAGATACCAAAACTCTTGTTTATCCGCTTCAGGGAGGCTTTTGCTGACAAATATCGATTTTGGGCCAATTTTGTCTCCAATATTGACTTGAACCAACTGATCTTCAGTAGGTGGCTCACGTTGCTCAAAGCAAAGCTCCCATTGAGTATCCATCCTTTGTACCCAAGGATCAGATTCAGAAGCTTCAGCAAAGTCTTTGTCATCTTCCGAGAACTCGCCAGTCTTCATATTGGAAGATAGAGTCACGCGATGGACGTGCCCTACACTGGTATCTGAATCCCATGAGATAGAATTAGAAGAGTTAGATCGTTCTTCTTCCTCAGATTCGGAGGCTTCTGGAGTCGGAGTTGGTGAAGTATAACCTAATCCCCGCTTAGTTTTGCTGTAGTATTGTTGTGATTTTCCTTTCGGAGCAGGAATACGAATAGGAGTTCGCCTTCCTTTGCCGCCATTGAGACCATCTTTAAAATTATAGCCCATCTTTTGAATGATATCTTTTGATTGTTGACTATAACGACGTAGTTGAAGTCTTCCGTTATCGTGATTTTCTTCTTCACTATCGGGCGTGATCTTCTGTTCCGTTCCTTTACTAAAAAGTATAGGAAGTTCATCTTTCTTCCTGGAAGGAACTAAGAAGAAGGAGTCCTGTATTGGCTCGAGCAATACTTTGTTTCGGGAAGCTTCAACTGCTCCTATGGTAAGTGGTTCGAAGTTATCTAACATTTTTAAATAACATCGGTATAATAAAAGACATCAGTATACTGTAAAGGAGATGCTACTTTATTGATTTGTACATCATCATTTACAACATCATTCTTAGCCTTCAAATAAGGCTTAGTAAGGTTGATAATCAGAGGAGGAGAAGGAGAATGAGAAGGTTTGTTATGACGAAGGTCGATAACAAGAGGCTCAGAAGAGGAGCTCCCATTGTTCCTTTTCTATAGCAGGAGGCTGTCTGTTATGAGAGGAAAGATGTATAGTCAATGTCTGAGAAGAAGAAAGACAAATAGTACGTTCTTTGACGGGGATCATGAGAACATCTTTTGAAGTATATTTCTGATCTTCCTCGCTATCCATTGCCAATACAACTTTCATGAACTCCTCTTTGTACATCCGAGAGTCCGTAAAATATACTTCAATACCTTTGAAAGGGTTTAAATCAGCTACTTCCTTTTGGACTTCTCTATTGGCATCCACATATTTGAAGCATTGATGTAAAGTGGATGGTAAAATGTGTAACGCCCTAGTCCCAAAATACGTAGGACTAGGAACGTAGACATGCCAGTTGTATTCATACGAAATACATAGGTCTCGTATGAATACATAAGCTATAAAATGCAGTAATCCAAGACAAACTAAATCTCATCCACAATGAAAAGAATAATAATATAAATATCAACTCGAATATTTATGATACAATCGTTGGGCGGAGACAAAGTCCACTACCAACTGTCTCAATGAAAGAAATGTACAAAAATCGAACGATAAAATAGCAAGACGAACCAAGCGCAATTGTCTTCGAAGGAATGGAGAAGACCATGGCCTTGGCTAAGATACCTGCGGAAGACATGAAAGCACACACTTGGGGAAAAACCAGGTCCTCAGAGGGACGTAACAAGATACATAAAAATAATACCAAGATGAACTGTAAATGATACATGATAAAGAAAAGACCACATGCTCCAACACAAAGGAACCTAACCATCTAGGTGTAATGCAAGTCGAAAACTATACTGGAACGTATAAGTGGGTAGGAATAAAGTATAGCATCCACTAGAGGCTTTCGCATGAACTAGTATACGTCTCTGACCGTATCTGACGTCGTGGTCAGGGCCGTGCAATGGATATATCCCCTAGTTCATACTTTGCATCGCTAGCATACCTCCTGACCGTATCTGACGTCGTGGTCAGGGCCGTGCAATGGATATATCCTCTAGCGACACACCCATAACAGAGAAACCATGAACCCATAACCGGGCAACTAGAAGGCTGTGGGATAGCTCATACGTCCCAGTAGTTTTCCCCGCCAATGTCTCACACAAGTCATATCCATGTCTTGGCGATCCATATCTCTATGCAAGTCGCTATCTAGACTCCGCTAATCCATAAATGAACCGACACACGAACCGCCCGTATCGGTAGCAAGTCGAATACGTAGGTTCGTGCCGACTCTATGATCCTCACTCATGTGTCGTGTATGAGACGTGTCAACAAGTCAAAGAAGTTATGAAACATAACTTCAACACACCGGGAAAGTCCGCTACCACATATGGTCCACACACACACGCACACACACAAACATCGATATACATATCGATGGCACCCAAGTCATACTTGGACATACTCTTACTAATGTAAAAACACTAGCAACATATAAAATATCATGAATCAAATATAAGTAAAAGATGGCAAGGTATCTTGCCTGGTAGAGCTCCTGGCATACTGCAATGCTCAAGGTGGCATGACTGCGATCAATATGGCACAAATTTTGACTTCGGTGCAACCACTATGCAAGGTGACCACGAACGGTGGCACGGACATTTCCATTGGATCAAAGAGGGTCAATTTAGCTAAGGACGATATAGAGAGGCCCGAGATTGCAAGAGGATAGGGCTAAGATGAACCACAATAAGAAGAGAGTTTTGAGTGAGAGATATGTCTATTATTTTAAAGAAATAATTTATACTATTTAAAAATAGTTTTTAGTTAATCTAAATATAACTACAAAATCTAAGAAAATTATTTTAACAACAAAAATAATTCTAAGTTTGCTAACATCTAATTTATAGATAAAATATACCTTTTTACCAAAAATAGTTTAGACAGATATTAATAATCTGGAAAATTATATTGTTTAAAAAGAACAAGCCAAATATAATATTTATATAAATGCATATATATATATATATATATATATATATATATATATATATATATATATATATATATATATTTATACAAAAAAAAAGATGTATATATAAAGATACCCGCAAAAATGAATTTTTGTATCATGATAATTAATACAAATTTAAGATATTAGTAATACTGATAAAATAATATTAATAATTTATATTGATCCTTAATCCTAGTTAACCTGTTGTAATAATAATAATAATAATAATAATAATAATAATAATAATAATAATAATAATAATAATAATAATAATAATAATAATAATAAAACAACAACAAATAAATAAAAGAAAAACAATTTAATTACACAAACAAAAATAATAATCATTTTTAATAATAATAACAATAATAATAATAATAATAATAATAATAATAATAACATACCCTCTTCTTCTGTTCTCTCTCGGTGGAGAGAGACTCAACAGAAGAAAAAAGAAACTAATGGGGTTAAGAACAGGAGAGGAAGCTGAGGAGGAGATCGGGAAGCGGCCGGCGGCGGAGGCGAAACGACGGCGCGGGCGGCGATGGGTGAGAGGAAGAGAGGAGAGAGTGGAGAAGGGACTCGGGAAGCGTTTCACGGCGGTCGTGCCGAGGATGCGGCGGACGGTGGAGGCGCTGGGGAGTAGATCGGGAGGGGGCGAACGCGGGAGACGGGCGGTGGCGGAAGAACGGGAGAGGGGGCGATGGGGGCCAGGCTGCGGCGGTGATGGGGTTTTCGGTGGGCGGCGTTCGGCGGTGGAGATGGGAAGGAGAGCGGAGTAAGGGGTTCAGATCCGGAGCTCGTCGGAGTGTTGCTCCGGTCGGCGCATGCGGGGCTGGGAGAGGAACGGCTCGGTGCAGGGACGCGGCGATCGTCGGATCTGGGCGGAGCGGCGATTGGGGCGGCTGCTCCGGCGGAGGACGCTCGCTGCGCGCGCAGCCAAGGATCGCCGGCGCAGACGCTCGTGACCGGAGACGAGGCTCCCGACCACGGCGGAGGGCGGACCGAAGGTGAGTTCTAGGGTTAGGGTTTATTTTTCTTGGCTGGTTTGATGGTGGTGGTGGTGCTATGATTTTTTTTTTGTCGGGGCAGCGGTGGTGTGTGGCCGGAGTACGGCGGCGGTGGTGGTTTTGGTTCAATTGGGGAATTTTTGTTTTCGGGTTTTGGTAGTTGGCTGGTCGCAGTGGCCATCGGTAGCGGTGGTGGTGGTTGTCTACTGATGGAGGGGGAAGAGGTAACGGTGGGGGTCTGATGGTTACGGAAATATTGGTGAAGTCGGGTCGAGGCTGAGAGGAATAGACAGGGTGGTTGGGACTATGCGGGGTTGGACGGCGATGGCGGGAGATGGTGATGGTTGGAAGACAGTTATGTTGGCGGTGGTTATGTCGGGGTGACGTCGGCTTGGTGCTGGGATGAGGATGGCGAGGAAGCTGGTGTGTGGAGATGGCCGAGGATGGGCTGGAAGGAACGGAAGGTAGGTTGCTGCTCGTGTTGGTGGTGGATGTTGGGGGTTCATGTGCCAGCAGCCGCAATTGGCGGTGCCGGTGGTGGTCGTGGAGAAGGTGTAGGCGGGGGTCTCGACGGGGCAGAAGGCAGAGTTTAGAGTCGGGTTATGGATAGGAATTTGAGTGCGTCCGGGGTGTCGAACGCGATGAGATAATTGTATTTGTATTAGAAATACACATAGTGGATGGGAGAGGGTATGGACACGGACATGGTGCACTGGGATTGAGAATTTATTTGTGGAGAGATTTTTTTGATGTGTGAAATTTATGGAGGAGTACCTGTCTATTTATAGGATGTGAAAATTCCCAGTTTGATAAAGATTAGGATCCATTTAAAACCCAAATAGATAATTAGCTACTAATAATTTAAATCCAAATTCAAATCCAATCCAAATCCAAATCCAATTTAATTTCAATTAAATTCCAACCTTTAATTTAAAATTAGATAAGGTAATTCAATTTCAAAATATAGATATTATTTTAATTATTTAAATAAATCTATGGAATCAAATCAAGATTTAAATTGCCATAATAATTCAAAAAAATATTTTTCAAAAATACTAATAATTATAATTTCAAAAATTACATTATTATTTAAAAATAAGCTAATAAATAATTACGAAATATTTATCTATGACCATATAATATTTACATACATATATTTTTCTAAAATAAAATTTTATAAGAATAATTATTTATTATGAAAGGCTTTATAACTAAATAACAAACTTGAAAATTTGGAATGCTAACAAATATTTATTATGTATATTATTTTGAAACCAAAAAAATAAAAATATTTTTTCAAAATTATGTACGCTCGCACATATTCGCACTCGTCGAGCAAATTCGAAAAAATGAACTTTCGCGCATGACGTACAATACGACTACGCGACGTACAATACAAAATTTTAAATCAGTACCAATTTAATAAATAAAAAAATAGTAGAAATTTAGGGGCTTTACATCCTACCCAACTTACAAGAATTTCGTCCTCGAAATAAAATAAGTGGGGGGTTGAGAGGATACAAAGGTATATCAATGAGGGACAATCAAATCACGACGTTTAGAAGATCGTGATTTCGATAATTATGAAAATAAATCACAAATTTATTTTAGGGAGTGAATGATAGTTGCGAAAATGAATCTAGGGTTAAGGGAGAGGATTAGTAACTCGAGATGGGGATATAGTCCCATCGGTTGGTCGATGGCTAACTATTTTGGCAATAGTTGGGGGATAACTAAAGGTGATACCTTGGGTCTATCTATTAGGTACGAGTCTTCGTCTAAGTAAGTGAAAGACGAAAACCAATATGAGTCCAAAGAAGTTGTTTTCGAATACCAATATGTGGTTCAAAGGCGAGTGAGTAATTCAAAAAGAATTGTCAAGGCTGTCGCGGATGGGACCTTAGAGAACAAGTTTAGCTATGTCCCTATCCACGTAGAACGATAAATAAAAGCGAACCAAAGTGCACTTGGTTGATCAGACCATTATGCACCGGTTCTAATAAGACATTATACTAGTGAGTGGCCACTCCATAGCATATGTCTTGATCAAGCTTGATAAAGAATTAGCTTACAAATACTAGGCTATATTAGCATCATTGGTCTAGATAATAAAATATAGGCACGTGAGATTTAGATTGAAATAGAGTAGAATTAGTTCAAACTCCTTAAGACTCTCAGTTATATCCTATGTTGGTCTCTATACAGTCGTCCTATAGTCTCTTTTGTCCAAGTCTTTGGTTGACTAGATGGGTTAGGTCCTCTAAATTCTAGAACCTAAGTGAACTTGCTAATATAGGTCACAAGGACAAAGGGATTGTTAGGTCATAAGGCATTCTACCCAACTTACAAGAGTTAAACTAGTAAGGTGATGGAACAATGGGACAAGTCTACCTAGTATGGATTACCTTTCTAACATCAAGCACAAAAGAAGGATAAAAATTTACGGCAAGATGCAAGTCGAGGAGTCAAGCGAGAAGGCAGTCAAGTGTGTGGATGAGATCCTAGACTCTAATCCTATACGCAGGCTTGCTTGGTACGGTAAAGTAACCAAACAATTTATCTCGACCTGCATGGGCCACCACAAAAACATGTAACGTCCCAGTCCCAAAATACGTAGGACTAGGAACGTAGACATGCCAGCTGTATTCATACGAAATACATAGGTCTCGTATGAATACATAAGTTGTAAAATAAAGTAATCCAAGACAAACTAAATCTCATCCACAATAAAAAGAATAATAATATAAATATCAACTCGAATATTTATGATACAATCGTTGGACGGAGACAAAGTCCACTACCAACTGTCTCAATGAAAGAAATGTACAAGAATCGAGCGATAAAAATAGCAAGACGAACCAAGCGCAATTGTCTTCGAAGGAATGGAGAAGACCACGGCCTTGGCTAAGATACCTGCGGAAGACATGAAAGCACACACCTGGGGAAAAACCAGGTCCTCAGAGGGACGTAACAAGATACATAAAAACAATACCATGATGAACTGTAAATGATACATGATAAATAAAAGACCACATGCTCCAACACAATGGAACCTAACCATCTAGGTGTAATGCAAGTCGAAAACTATACTGGAACGTATAAGTGGGTAGGAATAAAGCATAGCATCCACTAGAGGCTTTCGCATGAACTAGTATACGTCTCTGACCGTATCTGACGTCGTGGTCAGGGCCGTGCAATGGATATATTCCCTAGTTCATACTTTGCATCGCTAGCATACCTCTTGACCGTATCTGACGTCGTGGTCAGGGCCGTGCAATGGATATATCCTCTAGCGACACACCCATAACAGGGAAACCATGAACCCATAACCGGGCAACTAGAAGGCTGTGGGATAGCTCATACGTCCCAGTAGTTTTCCCCGCCCATGTCTCACACAAGTAATATCCATGTCTTGGCGATCCATATCTCTATGCAAGTCGCTATCTAGACTCCGCTAATCCATAAATGAACCGACACACGAACCGCCCGTATCAGTAGCAAGTCGAATATGTAGGTTCGTGCCGACTCTATGATCCTCACTCATGTGTCGTGTATGAGACGTGTCAACAAGTCAAAGAAGTTATGAAGCATAACTTCAACACACCGGGAAAGTCCGCTACCACATATGGTCCACACACACACGCACACACACAAACATCGATATACATATCGATGGCACCCAAGTCATACTTGGACATACTCTTACTAATGTAAAAACACTAGCAACATATAAAATATCATGAATCAAATATAAGTACAAGATGGCAAGGTATCTTGCCTGGTAGAGCTCCTGGTATACTGCAATGCTCAAGGTGGCATGACTGCGATCAATGTGGCACAAATTTCGACTTCGGTGCAACCACTATGTAAGGTGACCACGAACGGTGGCACGGACAGTTCCATTGGGTCAAAGAGGGTCAATTTAGCTAAGGACGATATAGAGAGGCCCGAGATTGCAAGAGGATAGGGATAAGATGAACCAGAATAAGAAGAGAGTTTTGAGTGAGAGATATGTCTATTATTTTAAAGAAATAATTTATACTATTTAAAAATAGTTTTTAGTTAATCTAAATATAACTACAAAATCTAAGAAAATTATTTTAACAACAAAAATAATTCTAAGTTTGTTAACATCTAATTTATAGATAAAATATACCTTTTTACCAAAAATAGTTTAGACAGATATTAATAATCTGAAAAATTATATTGTTTAAAAAGAACAAGCCAAATATAATATTTATATAAATGCATATATATATATATATATATATATATATATATATATATATATATATATATATATATATATATATATATATATATATATATATATATATATTTATACAAAAAAAAGATGTATATATAAAGATACCCGCAAAAATGAATTTTTGTATCATGATAATTAATACAAACTTAAGATATTAGTAATACTGATAAAATAATATTAATAATTTTTATTGATCCTTAATCCTAGTTAACCTGTTGTAATAATAATAATAATAATAATAATAATAATAATAATAAAAACAACAACAAATAAATAAAAGAAAAACAATTTAATTACACAAACAAAAATAATAATCATTTTTAATAATAATAACAATAATAATAATAATATACCCTCTTCTTCTGTTCTCTCTCGGTGGAGAGAGACTCAACAGAAGAAAAAAGAAACGAATGGGGTTAAGAACGGGAGAGGAAGCGGAGGAGGAGATCGGGAAGCGGCCGGCGGCGGAGGCGAAACGGCGGCACGGGCGGCGATGGATGAGAGGAAGAGAGGAGAGAGTGGAGAAGGGACTCGGGAAGCGTTTCACGGCGGTCGTGCCGAGGATGCGGCGGACGGTGGAGGCGCTGGGGAGTAGATCGGGAGGGGGCGAACGCGGGAGACGGGCGGTGGCAGAAGAACGGGAGAGGGGGCGATGGGGGCCAGGCTGCGGCGGTGATGGGGTTTTCGGTGGGCGGCGTTCGGCTTTGGAGATGGGAAGGAGAGCGGAGTAAGGGGTTCAGATCCGGAGCTCGCCGGAGTGTTGCTCCGGTCGGCGCATGCGGGGCTGGGAGAGGAACGGCTCGGTGGAGGGACGCGACGATCGCCGGGTCTGGGCGGAGCGGCGATTGGGGCGGCTGCTCCGGCGGAGGACGCTCGCTGCACGCGCGGCCAAGGATCGCCGGCGCAGACGCTCGTGACCGAAGACGAGGCTCCCAACCACGGCGGAGGACGGACCGAAGGTGAGTTCTAGGGTTAGGGTTTATTTTTCTTGGCTGGTTTGATGGTGGTGGTGGTGCTATGATTTTTTTTTGCCGGGGCAGCGGTGGTGTGTGGCCGGAGTACGGCGGCGGTGGTGGTTTTGGTTCAATTGGAGAATTTTTGTTTTCGGGTTTTGGTAGTTGGCCGGTCGCAGTGGCCATCGATAGCGGTGGTGGTGGTTGTCTACTGATGGAGGGGAAGAGGTAACGGTGGGGGTCTGATGGTTACGGAAATGTTGGTGAAGTCGGGTCGAGGCTGAGAGGAATAGGCAGGGTGGTCGGGACTATGCGGGGTTGGACGACGATGGCGGAAGATGGTGATGGTTGGAAGACAGTTATGTTGGCGGTGGTTATGTCGGGGTGACGTCGGCTTGGTGCTGGGATGAGGATGGCGAGGAAGCTGGTGTGTGGAGATGGCCGAGGAAGGGCTGGGAGGAACGGGAGGTAGGTTGCTGCTCGTGTTGGTAGTGGATGTTGGGGGTTCAGGTGCCAGCAGCCGCAATTGGCGGTGCCGGTGGTGGTCGTGGAGAAGGTGTAGGCGGGGGTCTCGACGGGGCAGAAGGCAGAGTTTAGAGTCGGGTTAGGGATAGGAATTTGAGTGCGTCCGGGGTGTCGGACACGATGAGATAATTGTATTTGTATTAGAAATACACATAGTGGATGGAAGAGGGTATGGACACGGACACGGTGCACTGGGGTTGAGAATTTATTTGTAGAGAGAATTTTTGGATGTGTGAAATTTATGGAGGAGTACCTGCCTATTTATAGGATGTGGGAATTCCCAGTTTGATAAAGATTATGATCTATTTAAAACCCAAATAGATAATTAGCTACTAATAATTTAAATCCAAATTCAAATCCAATCCAAATCCAAATCCAATTTAATTTCAATTAAATTCCAACCTTTAATTTAAAATTAGATAAGGTAATTCAATTTCAAAATATAGATATTATTTTAATTATTTAAATAAATCTATGGAATCAAATCAAGATTGAAATTGCCATAATAATTCAAAAAAATATTTTTCAAAAATACTAATAATTATAATTTCAAAAATTACATTATTATTTAAAAATAAGCTAATAAATAATTATGAAATATTTATCTATGACCATATAATATTTACATACATATATTTTTCTAAAATAAAATTTTATAAGAATAATTATTTATTATGAAAGGCTTTATAACTAAATAACAAACTTGGAAATTTGGAATGCTAACAAATATTTATTATGTATATTATTTTGAAACCAAAAAAATAAAAATATTTTTTCAAAATTATGTACGCTCGCACATATTCGCACTCGTCGAGCAAATTCGAAAAAATGAACTTTCGTGCACGACGTACAATACGACTACGCGACGTACAATACAAAATTTTAAATCAGTACCAATTTAATAAATAAAAAAAATAGTAGAAATTTAGGGACTTTACACAATGTTATGCTCATGCAGAAAGGATCTTCCCAGCAAAGCATTATAAGAGCTGTGATTGTCGATCACGTAGAAAGTAACCTTCGTACGAAGATTGCCTATTTGAACTTTCAGGCGAATCTTTCCCAAAGGTTCACTTCTCCCAGAATTAAATCCCAGGATTGTCGTGATGGTTGTTGAAAGATTATGTACAGGAATCTTCAATGCATCTAGTAGAGTCTTTGGCATGATGCTAAGCGTAGACCCAGGATCGATCAGGATACGATCAACCTTCATGGTATCAACATATCCCGTGAAGTAGAGGGGTCAATCATGACGATTATCTTCTAACAGCATATTGTCTTGTGTAAAGGTGATGTTTGGCATCAGCTCCATCACACTTTGACAAGGAAGGCATGTTATAGGCTCATCATCTAGTTTTTTGAGAAGTGCTAGACAAGTATCAACTTGCGTTAAAGCTTCACTCAATGCCTCTCGAGTCTCCCTCGAAAGACGGAGTAGCTCAAATATTAACAATCTTGCCGGAGTATTAGCCACCTGAGCCAGTATATCAAAGTTATACGGCTTCTCAAGTCCCAAGGTTGAAGTCTTCTTCAATACTTTGTCAAAACGGACAGGCTGTTTTTCTTTGTCGGCTGTCGTCGGTTTGGGAAAAGTTGACTCTATTGGAGGTGATGAAGCTGATGAATTATTATCAGCAGGAGAAGATGATGCTTGAGGAGCCTCCAGAGCTGGAGTAGGACCTTATTGACCTTCTGAATAGTCCCTTAGGTAAGGTTTCCCCGATATGGTACCAGTTAGACATCTTCTTCGGATACAGGCTCAAAGGACACCATATTGTAATTCTTTGCCTGGATCTTGTTTATGGAAGATTTCTTTCGGCAAGATGGAGAGTTTGTCCAGTAGCCCAAACCAACCCGAGATTGGTTGTGAGAAAGACATAGAGAAAGAGGTACAAAAGAACCCTTTCCATGATTCAAGCCAGAGGCCTCTTGTAGATCATATCCCATCTTCGTCATGAGTTCACGAGATTGTGGACTGTACAGATGGAAAGTTGGTTGATCTTTGGCTTCTGATTTTGACAATATTGTCTTATCAGGGGAAGAAGAAGAAGGATTATCTACTCCCGGGATGAAGGTAGCAGTTAGAGGTGGAAGACAATGCTCACCAAATGAAATCATGTGACATGATTTATTTTTAGTAGCCTTTTTGGACTTGGTGGAAGAAGATGGTGTTTCAAAGTCTGTCACTAAATCTGAATGCATCCATATGATCTCCCCTTTATCAGTAGATAGAGGAACAAGACCATCTGTCCCTACAAGTGGAAGATTAACAATCTCTATAGTAGTTCTTGGGATGGGGATGACGTCGTCTTGCACAAGTTGAGCTGAAAAATCTCTAAACTGTAAAGAGACGACATTAGTCATTACAGTTTTCTCGTCTTGCTGGAGAGTGATTGCACCAGAATTGACCATCTCTTGAATTTTACCCTTGAGCACATAGCACGTTCGAGTTGGATGTCCAATAAATCTGTGGTAAACACAATATTTAGGATGGTCAGTCTTACCAACTTCATCTGGCCGTTTAGGTCCTGACAGTTGGAGTTTATTGCTCTTGATGAGGCAATCAAAGATACTCATGATATCATCTTCATCGAAAGAGTATTCTTCATTTGGACGAGGTGTCCGTTGTGGTAGTGCTGAAAGGGTAGATGTTGGCTGATTTACATTGATGGCTAGAGCTTCTTTTGCTTTGAGGTTAATGGCCAAAGTCTCCTTGCTCTTATGATTGTTCTGTCGGCCATTATTATTTGGTGTAGCACGTTCATATTTGTCAAGATTAGGCATTTGAATGCCTAATTGCTTGAATTTGTCAGCACTTTCTTCTGCGGCTTTGGCGTTCATTATGAAAGAAGGCTAATCATGGAACTGTGTTGATCCTGTCCACGTGCTGATTATAGGCAACAAGTTTGATTTGCAAGTGTCTATAGTTAAAGCATCTGGTATTCCGAGAGGCATTTTGAGTGCTTCATAGCAGAATCGTTCAATGAAATGTTCAGTCATTTCATTATGTCGTTGTTTGATTTTGATGAGAGAAGACATAGTCATGTCGTTAGTTCCCTCATAAAATTATTCCAAGAATATTTATTTGAAGCCAGCGAAAGAGGTTATACACCCATCTGGTAAACTACGATACCAGTCATATGCTGTACCAGCTAAACAGTCAACAAATACTCTAGTAAGAATACCATCATTTGGTTGAAGTTGATCAGTCATTACTTCAAAGTGGTTAAGGTATTGACTTGGAGACATGCTGCCATCAAATAGCATAATAGTAGGGGGTTTGTATTTAGGAGGAAATTGGATCTCTTTCCATTCTATGGGATAAGGTTGTTTGATCCCAAGCTTCTACAGGCCATCCTTCTGTTTGAAAGCTTCAAATTGACTACGTAAAAGTTTTACGGCCTCATTGGTATCTCATGTTGATTGAAGAGTAGTAGATTGATTCAATGTGTTAGGAGGGGGTACCGCATGATAAGTACCACCCCCTGCACCGGATTGACTTAGAATAGTCTGCGCATGAATGGAAGCAGTGTGAGGAGATTGCACCCCCAGATCAATATTGGTGGAAATTGATGTTGTCACAGGTTCTTGAGTCAGAATCAGATTTGCGACTGGTGGAACTATATGTTGTGCCATGATTACAGCATGCATGCCTGCCATCATCTCAGCCATGTTCTTCAAACTAGCCTCCAAAGCAGCAATTCTCTATTCTTGACTGGAAGAAGTGAAGGTATCTTGATCTTCTATGACGGCATAAGCAGTCACTTCTCTAGCCTTTGAAGACGAGCTAGTGGAAAGAATGGTCCTTTCAGAACTTTCACTGTCAGCATCAAAGTCACATAAAGAACTACCCCCAGAATAAGTGATAGGGATATCTTTTTGACTGAAAGAATCTTGGTTGAATCAAAAAGATTCCTTTGACCGATTGTGTCTCGGCTTCTTGATCTAGTATATTGGTATACTCCTTCACCGGATTCATGAATCCGATCTAAGTATTGTTGACTGGGATTGCGGGATGCATTACGTCTTGGACGTTTTCCACCCCCATTGCTTCGAGATGCCAGGTTGACAGAAGCATAGAGTAGTTCATCTTCGTCCACTAGGATTGGTTCAGGAGTCTGAATATAATTCAAACAGTCAAAGACAGACCGCTTGGTTGACTGACAGGAGCATTTGATGACAACTTCATGATGGTGGTTGCAATGATGTTCTTGTTGTTGGACCACCGCTAGATGGGATGGATTTACAACCTTCCGCTTCTGTATTAAGAGTTCACGGAGGCCACTAATAGGACGAGAAGAAGTTACAGGAACGTAGTCCTTGATGATATTCGGGACATGGTTCCTATTCTTGAGGTGTCTTGTACCTTAAGTGTGCAAGGACGTGCTAAGCTGGTTAGCATAAGTCACAGGATCTTTCACCTCGGCATTCTTCCTCTGGTGCAAGTTAGTAACTGGTGTAGATTGCGCTTAATACATCTTGTGACTTTTCGAGGTTGAGCCTAATTGGCACCTGTTGATATAGGTGCACAAGTCTGACAGAGGAGCTGCTTGTGCATCTACTTGAGATACTAGTAGTTTGCCTCGTCGGGATCTTGAAATACATAAGGTTGGTAGATCCTACCATAATCTCTTTGGAGTGGACATAATGCCCTTTTGCATGGAAGGTTTGTTCTGAATAGAACTCATCTTCCTGACAGAGGTTTGGTTGTCTCTGTTAAGGAGAGCAGTATTTTCCACCCAGTCAAGGACTCAAGCAGAATGAGGAAAAGTTTAAGAGCGTTTTCCTTGATTTAGTGATTTCTCACCAAACTTCTGATTTGGTGGCAAAGAGTGCTTCTATTTACATTGCGCTAGTACAGAAGTACATGCGGGTTGCGCCAAGGCATGAACCTGCGCAAGTTGTGCCAGAGCAGAAACATGCGCAAGTTGTGTCGGAGAAGAAAATGCCAAAGGACGCTTTCCTTTGTTTTGGACAGCAGTGTGTCGAGACATAGTCTCCTTCGATTTTAGAGTCGGAGAAGTGGAGGGATTAGCCAAAAGGCTGTTTTCCTTAGGGTGCACCGAAGCATTGATGGGCGCAAGTTGTGCAGAGGCAGGAGATTGCGCAGGTTGCACCAGAGAAAAGAAGGCCAAGGGGCATTTTTCTTTATTTTGGACAGCAATATGTCGAGACAGAGTCTCCTTCGATTTCAGAGTCGAAAAAGTAGAGGGATTAGACAAAAGGTTGTTTTCCTTAGGTTGCATCGAAACAGTAATGGATGCAAGTTGCGCAAAGGCAGAAGATTGCGCCACCGAAAACTTAGGAGTCCAAACAGAGCGCGTCTTGCTCTTAACAACGGCAGCAGTACGCTTGGCACCCCCAGCATTGATCATGGTCTTGTAGGCTGTCTGGTCGACTTGAACGACCAGGGTCTTCTGCGTCTTGCCGATTGACGCGGTATCACATTGAGTTGTCACTTTCTCGTCGGAGGAGAAAGTCGTCCCCAGCAGAGTCGTCATTTTGTTTGCAAAGAACAAAAGTTTTATTACAAACTAAAAAAAAGAGTACAGGAGTACAATTGATTTCTGGAAAATACAACTATAGGAATCTGGTCAGAAGACGATTACTTTATCCCTTGGACGATGTGATATCGAAGACACGAGCCTCTGGAGAATGCAACAGCACTTTAGCAGAAGATTATGATCACTCTTGATGTTTTGTGATTGATTTGAAACCCTATTTATAGAGTTCTTGAAATAACTGTTTACTAGTTATTCTGGATTGCGTGCGCTTCAAGTTGCGCACCTCATGTTCACTTGCGAAAACGGTTGTACTAACTGTTGTGGACGCGTGGCATCGTTTGATTGAGATACGTGTGGTCGTGAGCAGTGTAGTGGGCATGTTCTGCGAAGTTAGTGGCTTATGCGCCATATCACTCTGTCCTAAACACCATTTGATCACTTTGCGCGTGCTTCATCAGGTTGCGCGTGGACGCAACGTAACAACCTGCGTGGGCGGTTTGTACCAACTACTGTAGACGTGTGGCATCGTTTGATTGAGATACGCGTGGTCGTGGGTAGTGTAGTGGGCACGCTCTGCGAAGCTGATGGCTTGCGTGCCACGTCACTCTATCATGAGCACCATTTGATCACTTTGCGCGTGCTTCATCAGGTTGCGCGTAGGCATAATGCAACAACCTGCACGAGCGGTTTACACCAACTGCTGTAGACGCGTGGCACCGTTTGATCGAGATGCACATGGTCATGGGCAGTGTAGTGGGCACGCTCTGCGAAGTTGATGGCTTCTGCGTCACGTCACCCTGTTTTAAAATAAGAGTTGATCAAGTGGCGCCAATTTGTCAGGCTGCGCATAGGCGCAACTCAACGACTGGCGCCTTTGACTAGGTCTTTTGTGCTGTACTGATTAATCCTCGTGCCATTCAGTGACTTGCACGAACCAGCTGTCAGCATTAATTACATGCTAACAAAATCTTCTCGAGCGCCACGTTGCGCGGGATTTGAATGGATTTTCCTTAATCTCCGTGCTGTCAGTTGTCGGGAAATGATAATGCCGTTACAGCTTCTTGAGGAAGTACGCCACGTGGCTCTCGCACAACCTGGCGTTTGTGCAACCTGATGCTGCATAACTTGATTGTTTGGCACAATATAATTTTTTAACGCCATCTGATGATTTGAATACCTTAATGGGTGGCACAGTTTAATTTTTTGCCTCTACAAAGGGCTGTAACATGATTGACAAATCCTAGGGTTGATCATGTATGACTTAACTCTTGCTAGTCTCGCATTTTGTATAACTAGCTTCATGATCATCTGAATATATAATTTTTGGGATGTCTTATTTTGTATGTCTGATGATCTAACATCTTGTAGCAATTTTTTGCTTGCTTGAGATTGAGACACTAGGATTGTTCTTGACCAGAAGAGACTGTTGGCTTGTAGATAAACCCTCATGCATCTAAACAGCCGTGACCGTATTGCGAGGTAGGTTGCACTTCATTGTACGTAGCTGGCTATGTTTGTCCTCCACTCTCCAGTTTTCTGGTTCTGGGACGTGACATCCCCTGAGGACCTGGTGACCTCTCCAGGTTTAGCCGCAGTTGATCCAGGTGTAGACGAGCAGGTTTAAGCCAGCATCAGACCACGGTACCACTGCAGCTGAGGTTGTCATTGATGATTAGCGTAATTTGGATTCAGTTATTTTAATTCATGTCTTTACTTTACTTCCGTCTACTGGTAGTGGATTTGTATCCACCGGACGTGACTTGAATTCTTAAAACTTGAAACTTCATTTTATATTATTCTCCAGTATTCGGTTCTTCAGTATTTATTTGTTACTTATTGGAGTTGGTTGTATCTTTACTTATGTGGATGAGATCTAGACTGCCATGTTAGTTCTGTACTTCTGTCACTTGTGAGTTTATAGACAGCGTTTTACCGCCGACACTACGGCGTAGGCTAGACTTGAACACAGACTCGTATCCGAAAAGCGGATGCGGGTCGTGACATATCCTTCCTCGTGTCTCTAATTGATGTCAAGTATCCCTAACAGCCTGTACGCAACATACGCCTCACCAAAATTGTCGATATCACCATGGTCGTATTTGATATCATGCCACACAAATATGAGAACTATGTCTCGCTAGGTAGACGAAACACAACTCTCTTTGTCGATCATTTGATAGTTGCACTGCAAGTACCTAACCAATTCATACCCAGGATTATATCGTACTCTTTGATGTCTAGAACAATGACTTCCACGGATAGCTTCCTCCCTCCTATGCAAATATGGTCGTCCCTACAAATTAAATTTGTAGACATATAATGTTAATGTTCTTATCTAGTGATTGCGTAGCTAATTTATTCTCTTTAGCAAAATCATCAGATATATAACTATGTGTTGCATCCAAGTCGAATAGCACTCTAGCAGGTATATTTTTATACAGTAGTATACTAGTTACAACAATATCAGAGGAAAATGCTTCATCGCGAGTCAATGCATAGACTCGGCCTTACGCTCCCTAGTGTGATTTTAAGAGTTCACTGGCACCATATTTGCGCCTTGAGCTGGAGGTGCTCTATTATAATTTGGAAAGTTCCTTGAAGGGTTTTGATTTGGCCTCCCTACCGGACAATCCTGGAACTTGTGGCTTATATGGCCACACTTGAATCAGCCGCGCACATGACAATCAAATATTTGGTGCCTATTTTTACCGCACTTGTTGCAATGTACTCTTTGATAGGGACCCTGTTCTCGAACGTGTTTTGACACTTTGGCATTCCTGGTCCTCCGATGTTGTTAGGATGTTTGTTGAAATTGTTGCGGATAACTAGCACTGTCCGCTGGGACATAGGTCGAAGATTCGCTCACTATCAAGAGCGACATCGTAGGATTCACAATAGATTTGGCACCGTTGGTTCATGATATCCCTACGAAGTTCGTCATTCATACCTTGTTAGAAGCGTTCGCACCAGGCTTCTTTGTTTGGTAGGAAGACAGCGACAAATTTTTGGAGCCTCGAGAAGTTGGAGTCATAATCATCAACTGACATGTTGCCCTGCTTTAACATCAAGAACTCGTCTTCCTTCTGTCGACGGACCACATGGGGAACATACTGTTTAATGAAAGTCACCTTGAACATTTCTCAAAAAATTTGTGTTAGGATATGCTTCATAGATCTCTTATTTCTTCGCTCTCCACCAGTCCTAGGCCCTCAATTGTAGCTGCAGCACCGCACAAGCTACTCTCTTGGACCCTTTGATACTAAGAAGATCGAGCAAACAATCGGTCTCTACAAGCCACCCCACACGTCGGGTTCCGCTCCACCATTGAACTTAGGCGGGTTCATTTTTCGTAACTCGATCGCCTTAAACAGGTTAGAATACTTCATCATTGTAGCTTGGACTTCTTCTTCAGCTAAGATGTCATGAGCCGCATCCATGGTCGTTTCATTGTTGTTGGCCGCCAGGGTGCTCAAGAATTGAGTCAAGGCATCCACTTGCTTCTGTTACGGACCAAATTGGGTTTGGATCTGCACTTGAACCTGTTGTTGTTGTATCTCCATCAAGCGCAACAATCTTTCTATCATATTTTTGCTAGGGTCAGCATCCTTTGTACTTCCTAAACTAATCGCAGTGTTGGTCGTGACGACAGGATTAGTTCTCTTAGTCATCCCTACAAAACAGAGCAAACCGGTTAGTATCCTCAAAATATCTACGGGTTTACCTGTATGGAACTTATTATTTCATGTAGCATATGTCGAAAGCATTCAATCGAGTAATCGCAACCAACATCCAAAAGAAACATTTTTTCAAAAATCTGAGGAGTTGAAACATGCTCTAATACCAATTGCCACGCTCCTCGATTCGACGAATCGTCCGTCCTCGTATCGATCGTCCTAGCTGGGGCGTGATGTCGTACAAGTCTGGGGTTGCATTCGTACAAGGCAAGAAGGTGCATTTTCATAATTCTTTTGAAACACAAGTTGAAACTTCACAATTACAGAGAGTTGAACACGCAATATAGGAAGAAAACATGCTTTCACTAATAGCTTGCAACAAATTGCAAGTCACATTTACATTGGATATATATGCTATTGCGGCTACATTTATTGAAAACACTAGATAAGATTGCCATGAATTAATACTTGTCGTTCCATATATTTACACCATTTTATACATTGAAAGCCTTCGAGATGAGCTTGCCTTCAAAATACTTCAAAATAAGAAGAGCTTCAAAATGCCTCACCGATCTACCGTGCACCATCAACGTTCTCGCCATCTATGGAGTCGGAGATTAGTACACTTGAAAATGCACTAGTGAGCGGGATGAACCCACTCGTCTAAACCAACACTTCTTATTAAGGTAAGCATGCTTCAATTGTCTTTCTATTTAGAACTAAATGAATTTCAGTTTATATCGATAACATTCTTTGAAACAGTAAAGCATACAGTAAAGTATAGCAATTTATCTTGATTCTTACCACGGTCATGCTCGTCCCAGCACGAACAAAGATAATACTTACCACCTGCCCTGCGTAAGACAATATGTGAGCATGCTATTATCTTATATATGCAGTCAATGGTGTTACGACACCACTAGTGACTATTCTCAATGGCATTGTGACGCGCCCTTCAGCCTAGGTTGCAAGCCTTACTGAAGGTCCCACAATGCCTCACACCGAAGCACGAATCGCAAATCTTCCTAGGTCGATTCGGTTCCAATGTCCCGAATACCGTTTTGAGGAAAATATACCTTGTGTACAAGTTGTCCATGAGCATGCAGGTGTGTGAACAGTTTAATATATGTAAAACAGATGCATAGTACGGAACATAATTAGGCAGCATTATTATTTTTGATTCATGCGAGAGTTCATTTTCTTTAAAGTAGTACGTTCTAATTTGACGGCCCATAGGCACCAAATGTCCCGAGGCACTATGCCACAAATCGATTATTTCATTACTTCGTTTCCATGAAAAATGATTCTCTCTTTTATTGAACCTTAACTTCTCACTTAGAAGCGCGAAGCTTAATATTTTAGGGTTTTAAGCAGTTTCATGGTTTTCGAATCTTAACTGCTCGCTTCGAATGCAATGCCTAACATTTTGAGTTTAGGGTAAAAATACTCTAAGTCGCTAAAGTTATCCCAAGTTCTTTACTTAGTGAATTGGCATGCATTTAACTTGGCATCGTTGATTTGAAAAAGTTTGAAGCAATAAGAACTTCATTTGCGGTAAAGAGTAGAAGAGAATTGGTCGAACCACATACCAAGTATTTGAATGTGCCGAGAGTAGGAGCGCTTCAAAACGATCAAGCTTCAGTTACGCAACCTGCAATATGGCACCAACACTTTTATTAGAATTCTTTCTTCAATCCTTCTTTTTGAAATTCTTAGAATGAATACAAAAATCGACCCAAAAATATATTCATCAAAACCAAGCAGCAAAAACTTCAAGAAAACCAACAAGAAGTTTGTCCCGTCAAAGGGACTCTTATATAGAGCTCATTTGCTGAGACGTAGTCCGCTGCATCTAGGATTATTCCAACAGAAGTCGATCCATTTATTGGAACGGTTCTCATCGTATTCCGTCCAAATCGATTCATTTGACGCCATAAAGTGTTATTGTATACCAAACTCCTGACTCGGTCAAACTAGCCATCTAAGTTTTCAACTAAGTCAGACTCCCCACGAGCCTATTACATAGTGCGCTGCCCAAAGGAAACGGGACACTACAGTTTTTAGGACATTTGTACTATTGTGTATTTGGAATTTGTTGTATATATTACGCTTGTACTATTATGGATTTTAGATTAGATTAGATCTGTGTTGGTCAATGAAACTATGTATTATATTATATTTTTTGAATTTTATTTTGTTTGTGTTTTCATCTATGTTGGATTATATGAACTTGTTTAAGATATGATGATATATGTGTGTTGATGGATATTGGTCTGATGGATATGGTGTATATATGTATATTTTGTGTTACATGTTTGTGTGTAGCAGAAAATATTTTATTCTGAAAAGAAAAAAAAAATCTAAGTTAGCGACTGACCAGTGAGGAACTAGCAATGGAGCAGAGACTAACCAGCAACGAAAATCTAAAAAAATTTAGCTAGTGATAGATTCGCATCAGAATATCGACGAAAAACTGAAATATTTTGTCGCTAAGTTACTGTATGATACCCAAAGAGTATCAAAAATAGTCGCCATTTTCGTCACTAAATATGTTGGCGACTTAGCGACGAAAATATTAGTCGTTGTCATGTCTCTGAAATTTTGTCGCTATCCCCGTCGTTGATTAGTCGATACATAGACGGATCATCGACAAAAAATAAACAACAATATTTAAACAAGCAACAAAATTTTTTGTTGATATGCCATCGTTATTCCTATTTAGCAACGAAAAACTTCTATATAATGACTAAAACGTTTGTCGCTATTTTGTTGTATTTTTATAGTGTGTAATTTGGGACCCTTATTGCTTAATACATACTCTTGCACACCAAGCTTCTTTTGTATTTCGTCTTCCAAATCAATCGCACAAGAATGCACATCTAATTGAAGCCATCCACACCCAGGTAAGGCGGTAACCACTACTCTTTACAAAGAGAGACTTACGCTATGGGCCTGTTTGGTTCGGCCCAACTGAGCTGAAAGTGGGGACTTTTGGAGGGTTTCACCGGATCTGAAGGGAGTTTCATTGTTTGGTTCGGCCGAGTAAATGGACTTGAAGTCCATTGATTGGACTGTGGAGCAGTCCCTGTCTCCTCCGAAAACCCCCATTTGAGTTCCGCCCCATTTTTGCTTGAAGTCCATGGAACTGGAGGAGAGAGACTCTTGATCTCCCGAGAAGTGGTTGCTGTCGAGGAGTTGGGTCCGCTCTTCCGCTGTCCTCTGCAGATCTAGTGGTTTTCCTCCCTAATCTAGTATTTTTTTTCCCGGATCTAGTAATTTTCTGCTCATTTCTTCCCATTTTTTTTCCGATCTAGTAATTTTCTTATAGATCTTCCATTTCTTTTAATATTTGCCTATGGATCTGTCATTTTCCCCCGAATCTAGTGATTTTCCTCCCCAATATCTGTCGATTTAGTTTTTTCTTGTATAAATCCGTCATTTTGTTATAGATCTGTCAATTTTCTCATTTTTCGACAAAATTTCATATGGCAAATAATTGGAAATTGGACAGATCAACTCGGGAAAAAAATGGGAAAAAAAATCACTAGATTCGGGTATATTGGCTTATGGATCTGTCATTTTCCTCCGAAAAATTTGGGGAAAAAATCAATTAATTCTAATATTTCATATGGCTTATCGATTTTATTTTTTCCTGTATAAATCTGTCATTTTGTTATAGATCTGTCAAATTTTCCATTATTCGACAAAATTTCATATGTAAAAAATGGAAAAAAAATTGGGGAAAAAATCACTAGATAATGGGTCGATCTGTCAAATTTTGTTATGGATCTGTCAATTTTTTTACATATGAAATTTTGTATCGTATGTTTATAGTGGGTCGATTTGGTTGGAATGGAAAAAAATATTGGGATAAATATTGGAAAAAAATAATGTTTATAGGGTTGCCCGAGAGTACATTTTCCATCGGGCATGGCTAGATAATTTCATGCAAGACAAGTAGTCTTGTAGCAATCGACTGCATTTCCTATCTTTGTAGCATGCTGCTATTTTCTGTTAATTCACTGCTTCATCTATGCTTTTCATATCTTTGTAGCATGTCGTTCTACGTTGTTTTGAAAGGAAGAAAGCCAGGGGTGTACACAACCTGGCCTGAATGTCACATGCAAGTGAATGGGTTCAAAGGCGCTTGTTATTTCAAGTGCCGAGATTATGAGGAGGCAATGGGTTACTTCCACTCTAATTACAAGGATGAACGATGTGGAAATAAGGGGGAAGAAGTGCGCAATGGCCACCCATGGGCCATTATTGTCACTTTGGGTTTTCTAACATTACTTGTATCGATTTTAGTATGCATCTCTTTTATGTAGTACCAACTTATTTGTGTAGACCCAAGTTCTTTTTGTCTGCACCTATAATGTAATGACAATGTAATGACAATGGGTATGTACTGTTTGGGTGCAGGAGTTGTCTTCGAATGAGCTACGAAGGTGCAACCTAATTACAAGCTAAAGTTGGTGGCCTCCCCTACCAATGTGGTGATGGACGGAGGTAGCCAACTTGTAGCCTAGTTTTAGACCATGATGAGGAAGGTGCAACCTTTGAGTCTAAAATGCTATGTCGGTCCCGACAACACAAATGAGGAAGTTGCCCCACGATGAGAACCAAAACTTGATGGCCTCCCCCACCAATTTGGTGATGGATGGAGGTAGCCAAGTTTTTAAATTGGCGATGATGAGTGGGATGGTGAATCCTTTGAGCCAATCACTTTTTTTCAGTCTCCAGTATCAAGTTTTTTTTACTGATTTCAGTTTTGGGCACTTTAATTTCAGTTTTGGGTTAATGATGAGTTTTGCTTTCTTGAAATCTTATATATGGGCTGTGATGAGTTTTGCTTTCTTGAAATCTTATATATGGGCTGTGATGAGTTTTGCTTTCTTGAAATCTTATATATGGGCTGTGATGAGTTTCAGTACCTCCTACTTATGGCCTATGCTGACTTGTGTTTCTTTGTGAAACAAATAATGATATTTTGGGCTATGATGACAATGCATAACTTGGTGACTTCAATTTTTCCTGAAACTGACTTGTGTTTCAATGTGAAACAAATAACAGTACATGTTCCCAGCAATATGACATGTTCCCAGCAAATATGGTACATGTGTCAATTTTATGTTACGCAGGAATTTACATTTTTTATATGTTCTTCGTATGATGATATTTTCGAAGAAAAATTTGCTACATTCTGAGCCCATAATGTTCTCCTGAACAAGTTTTAATTATTTTCAGATTTCATACTCTGAGCCCATAATGTCCTTGTGAATAAGATCTTGTTTCGTTGTATCATATTGCTGGGAACATGTCATATGGCTGGGAACATTTCCCATTGCTGGGAACATGTAATATTTGCTGGGAACATTTAAATATTTGCTGGGAACAAGTCATATTTGCTGGGAACATGTCATCTTGCTGGTTTTCTATGTCATATTTGTAGGGAACATGTATCATATTTGCAGAGAACATGTATCCTACTTTGCTACATTCTGAGCCCATAATGTTCTCCTGAACAAGTTTTAATTATTTCCATTCTTCATACTCTGAGCCCATAAATTCCTTGTGAAGAAGATTTTGTTTCATTGTATCATATTGCTGGGAACATGTCATATTTGCTGGGAACATGTATACTTGCTTCAATTATTTTCAGAATTCATTGTGCTATTGTGTTCTCCTGTGAAGAAGATTTTGTTTCATTGTTCCATTATGTTCTCCTGAACATGTTTCAATTATTTTCAGAATTCATACTCTGAGCCCATAATGTCCTTGTGAACAAGATTTTGTTTCATTGTATCGTATTGCTGGGAACATGTCAGATTGTTGGGAACATTTCCCATTGCTGGGAACATGTATACTTGCTGGGAACATGTATCATACTTGCTGGGAACATGTCGTATTGCTGGGAACTTACTGGACATATCATATTTGCTGGATACGTGTATCATAATTGATAGGAACATGTATCATATTTGCTGGGAACATGAATACTTGCTGAGAACATATCATATATGTTGGGAACATGTGTTCATTTCTGGGAACATGTATCATATATGCTGGAAACATGTCATCTTGCTGCGAACATGTATCATATTTGTTTGGAACATGTATCATATTTGCTGGAAAAATATAATCGTGCAATTTGCTGGGAACATGTCAATTTGCTGGGAACATGTCATCTTGCTGCGAACATGTCAATTTGCTGGGAACATGTTTCATAATTTTTTTCGGTTGTGAAACCGTTTCTCTGCTGCCAAAATCGGTTGGAAATGTTGAAAATTTATTTTTGGGTAACCTTACCATTCTTCATGAGGGTGATTATATCACTTGCAATGTCCTAACCAAACACACAAAGTCCATCAACGCCACTTTCAAGTGGTCATCCAAACAAACTACACTGTAAGTGCCCACTTGCGGGGGGACAAAAAGTTTGCCAACCAAACACTTTTTGGAAGGTGGAATGTATTGTAACTCAAATGAGTTACAATCCCATGAAACTCCCACTTTCACACTTTCATGCACCTACATCCAACCAAACAGGCCCTATATGTATATACTCATGTAATTAAAAAATTAATAAATAAATAAATTCCGACACCGTTACCATAAATGGCGAGGCATGTCCTTCAAAGAAAAAGGCAGCATTTCCATATCTGGCAAGTCCATTCATGTTTCAAACCTGGAACTGTAAGTAGTGTGCACATTATTTAATACAGAGGAACTGTGTGTGACTCTGTAGTCTGTGTTAGTTACACAAAAGAAAACTATAAACAAACTTTAGCCAATGAAACAGCTTTGATGTGCATGCTAACCCAAGAAAACCCATTCCCAAGGTTATGATGCAAATAAAAGAATAGCAGATACAACTCAGCATGCAGTAAAGAATACAACGTGGTGTCACATCACCAAAAAAAGGGTTTCAAGGTTCTTTATACGTATACGTTCTAAATTATTCCCTTTTTTGTACGTATGTACACCCTGAAAAATTTACACCAACAACGTATATCCTTGAGTGAAAAATATTTGCAAATATGCTGTCATGATTCAATACGTACATTTACCTCGGTATAACTTGCTTTCAGTATCAAGGGAGTGTTTAGATATCAGTAGTTTGGCTGTTTGGATAGAGCTGCAAGTGACATACAAGTGACAAAACAAGTGACACTTGTCACTTGATGCCCCCTCCCATTTTGGTGTTTTAACTTGATTCACGAAAGTGAGGCTGTGTTTGGTAGGAAGAATGAAAAAGTGGAAGAAAGAAAAAAAAAGATAATGATACATTTTTCTTTCATATGGAAAAGAAAGAAAATTTCCTTCATTTGTGTTTGGTAGCAAGGATGAAAAAGTTAAGAGATTCATTTTCTTTTGTTTGGTATGAAAGAAAAAGTGAAAGGAAAGAAAGTAAAAAATATAGGATTTACCAATTCTACCCTCAACTAGAAAATACTTATTTACCATTTGACTTCATAAATTATTTTTAAATAATACATTCATATGGGAGTATAATTGTTAATTAATACAAGCCTCTACTTTTTCTTCCACTTTTCCTCCCACTTTTAGGGGATTGGATTTCTTAGGTTATGAGCAGGGGCGGATCCAGAAACCATAATTGGGGTGGGCTACCAAATTTTTGGGTGGGCTAAAAGTAGATAAATCCATACAAAAAAAAAAATTATATATTTGGGGTGGGCTCCAGCCCACCCCGGCTCCTTCTTGGATCCGCCCATGGTTATGAAGGAAAACTTTTCCTTCCTCCCTATTTTTTTTTCCATACCAAACAAGAGAAAATGAATCTTTCCCTTCACTTTTCCCTCCACTATTTTCCTTCCTCCCACTTTTTCCTCCTACCAAACACACCCTGAAGGAACTTTGCTTAAAATGGTGGGGAGCCAACCGAGAACGAGGGGCTTGGGCGTGACAAAGCGACGGCACTCCTGTGGAATCCATCGACCCGAGTGCAACGGCCGTCACGATAGCCTTTTTTCTGGTACAAGGACGCTGGCCACCACGTCGTCGGGGAGTTCTCCATGGCCGTCGTCCAGGCCAACAACCTCCCAAAGGCGTTCCAGACGTGGCGCTAGGTCAAATCGACCGGGCCTCGGCTGAGTCGACGATAGCCCGAATCTGGAGGAAAACGACCTAGTCGTCGGGAGAGAACGGTGGTCGATGCCGTACGCCTACAAACTGCAGAGGATAAAATGAAGCTACTACTTCGTTATAAGAGGAAAACCCACACGAAGCTGCTGCTGCTTCTTAAAAAAAAAAAAAAAAATAGATGTGGACTGTCATTGTTTTCAAGAGGAGATGAACAATAGATACTTCTACCAGAAAATTTACTGTACAATAAGGAGAATATATAAAATTGTGTAAAACGATACAAGTTAGAAAAATTATGAAAAACGATATGATCCGACAAACGGTGTGTCGAAAATTGGGCATACTCAATTTCCGACAAACGGTTTGTCGAAAAATGGACAATGTCCAAATTCCGACAAATGGTATGTTGGAAATTGAGATGAATGGGTTGGGGGATGCTGGGTTTAGTTGTGTGGTGGGTTGGTTTTTTTTTTTTTGAGTTGGTTCGGTTTTTTTTTTTTTTTTTATGTTTTAGTTGTGTGATGTTGGTTTTATGTTTGAATCGGTTTGGTTTTTTCGATTTGGTTTATTTCTTGTATGTTGGTTGAGTTTTTTTTTTTTTTTTTTAAATGACTAACCACTACTTCTTCTTCTTCTCGGTTTGCTCTTCACAGCAACATTTTTTTCAACTTTTACTCCACCAAACAACCACCCCACCAACCAATCTTGAATATTGAACCACCCTTCACCCTTGAACCGAACCAAGTGAACCGCCAACCAGCCAAAGTGAACCGGGGGGGAGGGGATTTCCGACAGACGAATTGTCGAAATTTGGGGTGATGTCCAAATTCCGACAGACCGTCTGTCGGAATTTGGGCATCACTCCAAATTCCGACAGTTCGTCTGTCGGATCTTATCGTATATGTAAATTTCAACAACTTTTATCGTTATTAGCAATTTATATTAAATTTTTATTGTACAGTAAATTTTCTGTACTTCTACCCAAACATTGAAAGTCATCCTCCTCACTTGTGGGGAACAAAAAAAACTCTATCCAAACACATTTTGGTAAGTCATATATTCTGCAAGTACACTACAAGTCAACATACTGCCATTTTAAAGTTACCACTATCCAAACAATTCCAACCAGAAATTCGAACTAGAGCAATCAAGGGCAATATTAGAAATTCTAATTGAGATGGAGAGTGGAATAGACTAGACTCTAGCCCACAATGTTGTTCCCCCATTTTCAGGGATATAGAACAAGAGGCGATAATATTAGGGATAAAGAACCATAGGCAAAACTATTTGGAGGTATATAGAACCATAAGCGAAACTATTTGGAGTGGTGGCACTTCGTAATAAGCAAATTAACCTAAACTAGTTCATGCACCGGTAAATAGAACGGTATTCAATACGTACGTACATTTAACTTGGTAACTTATAATTTTTGAAAAGCCATTGCAATACCTAATCAAAGCTGAACTTGTTTACACGGTATGCATAGATACTAACAGAACGGTGGAAGCCATGATTTATCCGGTGCGGACTTTAGATTTTGAATATAAAAAAAATTCATCGACAATAATACAATAGTAATCAACACAAAATTTAAGAAATAAAATAATAATAGTGTAATTTTTTTACACCGACTTAAACAATAGAGTGAGTCGGCTAAACTTTTGTTCAAAATTATAAAAAAAAAAAGTTGTCCTAAAAAATTTTAGGCCTAAGACAACCGCCTTACGATCTTGTATCAAGTCCGGGCCTGAAGGGATTAAGAACATATAATAAGCACAAAATCTCCTAAAAGTTTGGTGGGCCGGGGACACAATGAACTTTTTTGTTTTTTTAAGTTTTCCGTAGGGGAGGGGAGGGGTACCTGCCAAGTATATTAAAAATAATACGGCTAATTATAGTTGATTGTGTTCTTTAACTCTTCTAGCTGTCTATCTAAAACATACATAATAGTTACAAATAAACTAATTTTGGGTTTGATCTAAAGCCCAAGAGCTTTCAAAAAAAGCTTCCAAGTTCTAAAAAGCAACTGATGAAGATCTGGGTTTATACATACACCTGACAAAATAAGACCATAATTATCCCAAATTTTGAGTCAAGTACTTCATTTCCTTCCATTCAACTAATTAAAATTAAGGGTCATGTATGTAACAAAAATCATGTACTTCTGAAGGCATACACGTGATCCAGAATTCATAGGGATGCACATTCAAATATGAATATTCTAAGATGATTGATGATACAAGTACCAAAAAAAAAAAAAAAAAAATGGAAAATTTAATCAGCTTATTATAGTCATAGAAGTAAATAATTCAAACTCTCAGAGTAACACTGTCAGCCATTAAAAAAAATGTCTTCAAGCTGCTACCAAGAGACAGCAGTGTGCACAGTGAAACTGTACTTTCACTGTAGATAGGAGGAGATACCTCAGCTTTTCTGAAGCTTTTCAGGGCTTAGTTTAGTAAGAACTACAGTAAACTGTTGGTGCTATGATGCTGCAGCTGCACCTGCACCTGGCTGTTGTCAAGTCCCTTCACACATACACACTCTCTCCATCTCTCTTTATGTGTTGCAGAGGACACACAAATCTAGATGGAGAGAAACATGGATGCCAGTACTTTTCTGTAATAATCAATTGGATTCTAAGAACTTTAGCATGCCCAAAAGGCATTGCAAGCAGGAAATAATGTCTGTAGTTTTTTTTTTTTTTAGCAGCTTCAAGTTCCAATATTTCCACATTTAAATCAGAAGATCAGGTTGGAACTGGGAAGGGGCGGAAGAACTTCAATTCTATTTTCTATTAGCCCACGCGAAGAGATGATATAATAATCCCTGAGCAAACCCTAAAAAGGAAAAGGAAACATGATTGAGCAAAAAAAATGAGAAAATTGAGTAATGTACACGTGAAGTCGTGAAACACAATTGTACCACATTGGCACATTTTGATAATGGTGCTGTTATTAACACTCCTACATGAAATCCAATATTAATTTGTGCATGCATGGACGAATGCAATAGACGATGATTTTAGGAATGTCATTAATGTTAATGCATGAACATAATTAGAATTTGAATGATTTAAAATTAAAAAGTGCATGACGATAATTAGACGTGTCAACAAACTGCATCGCGTCCTTTGAGAAGTGCAATCTGCTATGTATTAAGCTCTAAAACTTTGTCGTGGTCCTTTTATGCATATCATGTACGTCATCCAATTCCATTACCACCATCCATACTAAACGTAGGGCTGTAAAATGGACAAAACAGTCCATTGTAAAATGGACAAAACAGTACATTGTCCGTACGTCTCCGGCTCGATAAATGGTTCGACCGCAGGCCGTACGATTGAATTAACGAACAGAACTCGAACATTATTTTTGGTCTGTTTAAAAATCGGATCCGGACACGATCATATACATGTCCAGTCTGAATTTGTCCGCGGACCGTCCAATAGTGGAGGTTTATTTTGGTTTTGCATCAATTATGTCATCATTTTGGTTTTGCATCAATTTTTCGTTGTCTAGTCTGGATTTTCGTTAACCTTTTACGATCTTTTGTTGTATTCTATAACATTCAATTGTATTTCCTTTCAACTTAATTTTTTGTACCAACAATCAAGGTATCTTGACAAAATAACAGCTTTTGGTAATATATTTCATTTGTCTGCGGACCGTTCGATTGAATTAACAAACAGTGGTTGTCCGTGTCCGTCCGGCCCGAACTCTAACAATGGTCTGTCCGTGTCCATCCGTCCGAACTCATTTTCATTTTCGGACCGAACACGGACAGTGATGTGTCTGTATCCGTCCGACTCGTTTACACCCCTAACTAAACGTTAACAAGAAAATATTTAGGTATTAGAGACTATATCTCTAGGTAACAAAATAGGAAATAAATATAAAGACAAGACAATAAGACTGGTTTGACTAGAATCAATGTATATATTCATAATTCCTTGGCAAACCAAAATATTACCTAAACTAGCATCTAGAAGAAAATATAAGTAAAACTATAGGGTTCTTTAGTTTTAGGGTTTTGCAAAATATTCAAATTGTGTTTACGTTTCTATATTGTCCAGAATAAGATTTGGGTTTCGTCGTGACGGTTGGTTAACCGTCCAAAATGGAGATCTAGATGCAAATTTTGAATATTACACGACCTTAAACTAAACACAAATTTCGAATATTATTGAGGCATAAAAAGAGATCTAACGGTTCGTCATCTCTTCTGGCCAGTACGGAACCTAAACACAAATTCAAAATATTATACGAGACTCTAAAACTAAATAACCCAAAATAATACTCTAATTCCTGGATCTAACTCTAATACCATGAATCATGTAGTCTGTACAAATTAAGAATTAAAAGATGCTAGTGGTTAAATCACCTTTTGCATATTAAGACATCGATTTTAAACAAATGAACTCAAATAAGGCATACAATGATTGCTTACTAGGAAAATAAAATGTTAGCAAAAGGATGACAAATGATACATTATAATTATACCTCTCAAATTTTATCCTTCACATTGCTCTATATTGTGTAAATCATAAAAAGCATAAACATCTACAGCATACATATTCTATAGCTCATAAATCATTTAGTAAGCATTTTCCTGGTTAGCCTTCGAAAATTTACAAGCTTATGCTAATTCCAATTTTCAGTAGGCATTCAAACGACACTTTGGATAATAAAATGCTTCCTTGAGAATGAATTCAAAACATGCACAGTTTCTAATATATTACAAGTGCTTGTATACTTATAAATCAAACTATCTCAAAAAAAGAATCCATTAAGAGCCTCGACACATAGCAACACTGTGTATTAGCTATAACCTGAACAAGAATTGAACTTCCAGATGAAAATGAAGGAAAGAAGAATTCACCAGGTTTCTTTTGCAGTTTACTATGTCCTCTTCTGTTGAGAGAGAATTTTAGCCAAAAGAAACTTCTCCCTTGAAGTTTCAAGTCTTCTTCTGTACATATATAGGACTCAAAGCAGCAATTAAGTAGATACACTAGTCAAATAAAAATTCTTTAAGTAGAGAACTATTTTTTGGTGCATAGGAAATAGTACATAGATCAGAACATAATAATACTTTGGAATGATGCCAAGAGCTTAAAATCAATCGGTGGTCAGTAAAATGTACTTATGGAAACGAAGAATTGAGAGGACAATGGTTAAAATACAAAAAAAATGGCGAGGATAGAGAAAGAGGGAGCTCCCTTCAGTCCAAGCATGGAGTGAAAGGACAGAATTGGCTCCCGCATCATTCACTCATTCACTGAGTAGCACAAAAATGATTTCCTTCCCCATCTTTTAGAGTACTTTCTCCATCTCTACTAAGCATTTGAATGAATGAGTCGGCAGCTAGTTCAGGACCCCCAACCATCCATGAGTGGACTGAAGGAAACTCTCTCGAACCCATTTCTCGACATGTTCCCAAAAAGCTTATTACAAGGCACTATATCCGTCTTTGAAAACTAAACTTCATACTCAATTATATGAATTAATAATGTATACTTTTATCTCTAGCAATTGAGATTATGTTTTTCTGTTGGCCACACAACAATTTGCACATAACAATGCAGTAATATTCACATGAAAACAATATTTCAATTATAAAGATACCATTAATTACAATGCTAACTTTGTTAGGTTTGTTGCAACTTCCAAGCACAGTAGCATAAGTTTCCATATCTAAGCTAATTATCAAGAAAGATGAGCCTTCTGATTATAGGGCTTTTGGGTTAAGTTATGGGTTTGTCAATTTTATATATATCCATAATTATTGCATTACTCCAAGAAATATATGTACATATAGTTTGCTTGGGTTGTTAGGGTTTGTGCCAATTTTTCTTCTTCTTCTCGTATTAAAAAAACAATTAAACAAAACTAATAACAGAATAATTAGTTTATGGAGAGATCACCTTCCAGAGATCTACTACTGATGCTATATATAAAAAAAATCTGATAAGTTGAAAGTGGCAGGCTCTGATTCTTCTTCCATAACCCTAATTTCTTCTTCTTCTTCTTCCACCATTAAAAGCTGCACATAGAAAAAAAAAAAAAAAGAGAAACAGCAGAAGAAGTAGCACAAGAAGCAAAAGGCTACGACATCTCACATCACATGTGCACAAATTAAAGATGGGATAGTAAAGTAATAAAGAGAAAAAAAATCTCTCTCAAACCATGCTAGCAAGTAAGTAGTAAGAAACCAAGAACCCTAACCCAACAAACAAATAAGGAGTAAGTCTATAATTCTAGATGTAGAAGACATAAATATAGGGATGAGTCATGACCCAGGATGCATGCCAGTAGTAACCATAGAAGAGAAGAAGGAAAAAAAAAAAAAAGAGTCCTAAAGTAAAAGTCTCATGGAAGTTAAGAGGCAGAGAAAGTGACTAGAGGGGCTGAAGAAGGACTTCACCATCAGAGAGAGAGAGAGAGAGAGAGAGAGAGAGATCTTGTGACCAGATTTGATCACAGGGGGAAGGTGCGTCTGCCACAGACATGAGAAAAGGGACATCATGAAGACAGGTGAGTGAGGTGGGAGAAAGATCAGTCAGTGGATGATGGATGGGGGCAGCAGTGGTGGTGGTGCTGGTGGTGTGGTGTGTGATCCTGGTCAAAGAAATAGTGGGGTTCCTGAACCCTTGTGGGCCCAGGGTCCCATGGGTTACTGCTTTGTTGGTGGGGGCAGATAGGAGATGGTGTGGGCCCACCATACTGGTTAGGGTTTCTACAGGAAATCTACAGTCAATAGAGGATAAGAACTTGGAGATAGGCTGTCACATGTTCAGAAATTTATACTATGTATGTCAAGTGTGTTCTCTCTCATTGATAGATTTAAAAAAAAAAAAATAGGGAGAGAGAATTTTAAAATAATTGGTGACAAAATAAAAATTAAAAGATGTCCAGCACATAGATCATGTGAAAAACAGTACGAATATCAAACGGGACAGACAAATTAGGGTTTCTCTAGGGAATCTACAGTCAATGGAGGATAAGAACTTGGAGAGAGGCTGTCACATGTTCAGAAATTTATACTATGTATGCAAAGTGTGTTCTCTCTCATTGATAGATCATAAAAAAAAATTAGAGAGAGAGAGAATTTTAAAATAATTGGTAAAAAAATTTTTTTAAAGATGTCCAGTACATAGATCATGTGAAAAACAGTACGGATACCAAATGGGACAGGCAGATTAGGGTTTCTCTAGGGAATCTACAGTCAATGCAGGATAAAAACTGGAGAGAGGCTGTCACATGTTCAGACATTGATACTATGTATGCCAAGTGTGTTACCCCTTAAACTCGTAGCGGCCATTGATCGTAAATTTTCTTACACACACAGAGAGAAAATTTGAGATAATTGGTGAGAAGAAAACTTTAAAGATGTTAGGAAGAGAGATGATTCGATATTGCTAGTTGGTGACAAATTTTATCTAGGAAAAAAAATTACCATTTGCTTTGGTGAATTTTACTATCATATTTATAGCATAATATGGTACGAATACATTCACAATCTTATCAACTGAAAATAATTACTTACGATTGGGCCTTATGTCTAGCACAAAGCAAGTCTGGAGGCGAGATTGATCAAGGACAACTAGCCCGCAGCAAAAAAAAATAAATGGAGATCTATTCTCATATATTTTTCCAAATAATTTTTTTCTTCAGAAATTAAATAATCCAAAAATAACATTAACTAAGAAAAAATATTTAACTATAATATCTTTCAATTAAATAATATTCAACTAAAATAGATAAAGTAAAGCTAAATAAACAAGTATCTTTCCTCATCTACACATTAAGAACGATCTTCAAGCATTCATACATGGAAAATCATCAATCAATCGTTCATAACCAACACCCTCCAAGAACTCATTTTCAATAAAAATTAGAGCTTGTCCATCTAATCTTTCTTGCAATATGGTTGGTTGATCGCATGTACGGCTTCAATAACATCAACTTGAAAAAACTCATTTTCGTAGATACAATAGTCACTAATATTGTCAATAGAATTCTATAGGCAATGCTTGCAATAGGAAAAGAACTAAAAAAATTCATGAAATTTAATGTCTATGCTTGGATGTCAATTTTATATACGAGAAGGTAAATATTATAGATAAACACAATGATTACAGCTATGATCCCGTCCAGATTACAAAAAAAGGTCATCTAGGGACTAGGATATCCTTGTCAGCATCTATATTTCTTTGTACAACAAATATAGTAAGGTTGTGTTTGATTGAACTTTTTTTCATGGAAAATATTTCCATCACAAATTGTAGTGTTTGATAGCGTATATTTTGCATGGAATTATTTTACAAAAATAGTGGAAAATAAAACTGCTCCACCCCATGGGAAAATATCAATTTCTATGGAAATTAACTACTTTTCATGAAAAATAATGACAATCAAACACCTAAATTAATTTTGTAGAATTTTTTCCATGGAATTTTTTTCTGCTAAAATAATTTTGTGGAATCAATTTATTTTCCACATATTTTCAACCTTGTAATCAAACACACTCTAAGGGGGGAGACCCTCAAAAATGCGTCGATTTCGTTTTCCTCCGCACATGCCAAACAACCGTCCCAAAGATAATTCTGAGCTTCCTGAACCCCTCGCTCCTTTACCCTTCCGAGCTTTAACATTATTCAAAACGGAGGGGAGACATCTATCCTGCTGGATGGGAAGGCCGATTTTAGATCTCAGGGCACACCAGCTATCCCAGACAAAGTCTGTCACGACCCGCACCTGCTGTAAGGGCACGTGTGCGTAACAACGCCCAGCCCACACCTTAAAAACGGCGTGGAACGCTGTAGGTTTACTACTCTAACAACAGTTTATATAATATCAAAAACCTGTCGAGAATATGGTCAACTCCGAACGGATGACAAGCAATGATAATATATGAGTACTCATTACAACTCTAAGATGATAAAGTAAATACTGAAAGATAAAGACAACATGACAATAAAATATAACCTGTCAAGTCCAAACATAAAGAATATACAAGTCCAAGTCCAAAGTCTCTAGTACTAACAAAAATAATAACAGTCCAAAAGTAACTGGAGACAAGGTCCAGTACAAAACCTACTCTATCTACAGGACAGGCGGTATCTCACCTTGCGGTACTGCACCCTGCGGATCTAGGGTATCTGCCACTAAACCTACTACGTCCGGTGGGCCGTAGTAAGTGCAGTAATAGTCCTCTGCATCTGTAATATTTTCAACATCTCCGGTCAGAATGGAACGAGTACATAAATCTCATAACAGATCTCAAGATAGAATAAAAGCTATAAGACTATAAATAGAGCATATACAATAAAATTATTGAGTGTACATGTATGTATCATGGCATGGTAAGCTGTAAATCTTAGAGCTAGAACAAGGCAAGTAAAACTGATCATGGCATGTACAAGAATCAAGAATCATCTATCTAGGTGTGTGAGTACTAGCTATAATATGTGGCCAGCTTGGAAACTTGTACAATAGTAACAGGCCAGGCTAATCATACGTGGGGTGTATGATCAACACTCACAATCAATAGGTGCACAATGGGTGCACAATAGGCTTTGACCACATATCTACACTAATACTCTCCGCCCCCGACTGGTAGAGTGGATCCAAGCAAGACACGTTACTGCACGGGATTCTATGAGAAGGGAGCAAGTCTTCTCTAGAATCAATGACCACATATTGCGCAAGAGCTACAAGGGAGCTTGCACAATACATCCCAAGCTAACAAGGAGTGACACCTCTCGTCGAGATCCAGAAAAACCAAACCGTGAGAACCATGTGTCAGGAACAAGTATATCTACACTAAGTATATGAATCATAACAGTTATCATAAATTGGAAAAGAGTTATCAGAGAATGTACTCGCTTGTGATATGATATAATATGTCAACTGGATCCAATGCAGCGTCTCGAGGACCTATAGTTAACAAGACGTATCAATACTATGTTTAGGAAGTAAAGTCAAATCAATTTAAATCCTATTAAGTCATTCTAGGTCAAGACAAGTCTAGTTAGGTCAAACCTGGTCATAGGAGAACATTGGAAGTCAACCCGTATCAAACTAGGTCGAAAGTTGTCTTACAGTTAACTTTTGGTCAACGGATCAGTTCTGGTCAACTCTAGGTCAACCCTCTCTAATTTGATTTCCTACATTCCCTTCTCCTTCTCCTTCTCTTTATTCTTCGTCTTATTCTTCTTCTTATTCTCCGTCTCCTTCTCCTTATTCTCCGTCTCCTTCTCCTTATTCTCCGTCTTATTCTTCTTATTATTCTCCGTCTCCTTCTCCTTATTCTCCGTCTTATTCGTCTTATTCTTCTTATTCTCCGTCTTCTTCTCCTTATTCTTCATCTTATTCTTCTTCTTATTCTCCGTCTCCTTCTCCTTATTCTCTGTCTCCTTCTCCTTATTCTCTGTCTTATTCTTCTCGCCACTGCTGCTCCTAATGCCTAAACTGCTGCTGTCATGCCCCAGTACCGGAATACGGGGACGTACACGGCCAGCTATACCGTATAAGGTACGAATACGCTATACTGTGATGACGGCTGTCCAGTCTGGTTGGGTATCCTAGCATGCAATCAATCTATGGCCTAAATTCGATCTCATATCCACAGGTAAATCACAATGAAATAATATCAAGAGAGATAATCATATAAAAAATAGGAAATACTCATATGAAAATCTGGAATCTACAGTACAGGATAATAATGTAGACTAGTATACCTTCCCACAGTTCCTAGCATAGTCGGGAACTGAAGCACATCCTCCAAGTCGAGTCTGGAAAATCCACAAGGTCGGTCACAGGCAATCTGGGAACAATCCAGGGTTGGTCAGGCCAACCGTAGCAAGTACTAGAAAGGAAGGCTCAAGGACGGGCGAAGAAAACCAGCAGGATAAAATGTGACAGAAATAGCATCTAAAAACAGTAAATAAAGGTAAGGGATCGTGCGGTACCAACGCACGATAACAATCCACAAGTATAGTGAAGCTAACACAATCACAATCTCCCTAGCATCCACTAACACCGGCATTGCCAGCTGGAAATCAATACCAGCTGGCTAGCAGGCAACAAGCCAAACAACACAGAAGGACAAGCGGCCACACAATGCCTACGGCTTGCTATTATTAGCTAACTAGGGTTATCATATGCCTAATTACTAACAAGATGCAGTTGAGGTATTCCTATAGCCACAAGCCCTACAGACTATCCAGGTTATCCAGGACGAATATATATAGTGGGTACATCGCCCGGGAGACAAATGTACCCTAATAGCTAGTTGGAGGGGTATCCCACATGACAGTGGACTGGAAATGTGCCCTACTCGACGGCAGGCTACAAGTCCACATGAGCACCCAGATAACGGAATTGCATGTAGCCGGAATACCTCGATCTATATGAGCTACTTGATCCATCTAGTTGTTAGCCTAGTCAGATTCATTACGAATTCCTGACCGTGGTAATCAGGAATCCATGTCCTAGACATGATGCAAGACGAGACATGTAGTTGGTACAAGCATAATCAGAAAAGTCAACCACGGTGTCAAGACAAGGTTATACTTAGCAAGTCAGGATGGGCTGTCGTAACAGCGATCAAGAGTAAACATGTCATGTCGAGAGTACTAGTCAGGAGTGCGCCTCGACGGGCCACTATCAGGAATCAAGATATACATGTCAGGTTTACTCGTCATGTCCAGAGTGCTAGTCAGGAGTGCACCTCGACAGGCCACTATCAAGAATCAAGACAGGTCCAAGTTATAGTGCAATATGGCTGGGATATCAGGATGGCACTACAGTACCATAAAATCAGGTAGAACCTCAAGATGCCAGTAGACAAGGAGCACAACAGTGCAAGGTCAAGGCCAGTACCTCAAATGGTAAACTGGAATCATGGATCGGATATAAGTAGTCAAGTCAAGTCGGGGTCAAATCTATCAATACATGGAGTCATCTGCCCACATCGTGGCATAGATTCAGGTCAAGTACAAGATCAGAACCTCTACTATAATAACATCTCAAGCATATATGGGAGCCTAGAGCTCCAATCATCCAGTCGGTCTATCCACCAAATCAATCTATCAAGAGTCACCGATCTACGATGGAATCAATATCATGTCATGAAGGTCAATAACCAAACACCAAACTAATCACTATAAGCAATGTTAGGCCCTCTGGCTCGCAAGAATCCTCCAAGTCAATGATCACAAACCACTAGAAAATAAGCCCCTCAACTACCAAGACATAGCAATCAAACCAGGTTCCCCAACTACCGGAATACACAAAGGTACCAGGTTTTGGGCGTTTGGGAAGTCGAGTAAAAAATCATATAATAATACCCTCGATATTCTCCTCGCTCTGCGAAACATTCGCGATTATCAAAATCCAAGAATCCACAGTCATGTCGGATCGAATTAGAACATCATCAAAAGAAATAGTAACCCTATCCAAGAATCGACATGGGTCTATCAATCAATATCTCGAGATCATACTCCCATAATACTCAATCCTCAGATATACCCCAAAATCATAAATCTCGATACATATGACAACTATCAGCCCTATCTGGCTGGACTAAGACAACTCCTAGGACGAAGGGTCAGGGGACAAGAGTCCGGTAATAAATGTTGTCGGAAATGGCAAGGATTACGTGGACCACTCTGGAGCAAATCCACAACCCTTAAACCAAACAAGGACCAGGGTTGCAGACCATCTCCCGAGTGGAACCGCTCTCCTTACGCTATCCGGCGGACAAGACAGGTCAGGAGCTAGGCGACTAATCTAGTATGGAGTCTACCTAGCAGGCAATGGGATCAGGTATACTATACCAAGATGAACATGTACAAGCCCAGTCCAGCAAACCAAAGGAATGGTTCTGCCCAATCCTTCAAACCGAATTCCCGATCGAGAATTCTGGAAAAATTCGGCAGAGTCTCCTCTGTATTCTGGACAGGAGCTCCCAGCGAATTGGGGCTAAAATCCACTCGGCGCAATCCGCCGCAGAATCGTAGAATCGCAGACTGAGAACACTAGGTCTCAGCTACCAGCAGCACTACGATGCGTGCTGGGAACAAGTCGATAGCCGAGAACACTAAGTCTTGGCCTCCAGCAGTGTCACCCCCGTTTCTCGTATTTCATATTCAAGCTCGTATCTGGATTCTTGGCATGTATTTTATTTTTTTGACTTGTGGGATTGTGGTATTTCCAGTGTTTTGGGTGTTGGCATGGCCCAGTTTTATTGGTTTTATTGGTTGGGGTTGGCCGGCTTGGTTTGGTTTGGTTCTATGGCATTGGATCACCATTACCTATACTCCACCCGCAAACACACCACAACACCCTCTTTATTAACCCACCAACCCTTCTCTCTCCTCCATTACTCATCATTAATATTTCTTCCTCTTCTTCTTCTTCTCCTTCCACAGCACACTCCCCCCAACCTTAGGCAAGTGCATCTTGCTTCCACTTGAGAACCATATTTTCTTGGTCCATTTGCTGGGTTTGGACTTGGTGATCAACATTAGAACTTGAGTTTTTGTGATTTGGAGACTTCTTTGCTATAGATCTAAGTTTTTCTATTTTCAGATATTTGCTTGGTTTGATCTATTTTAGTTGGGTTTTATGGGATTTTGATGTTTCCTTGTGGAAGAGGGCTCAGTTTCATCCAAGTTTGAGCCTTAGAAATCTGGATTTGGAGTTCGGATGACCAAGTTATGTTGCCCTAAAGCTTGGGTTCAACTTAGAGTTCTTGCTGTTTGGAGAAGACAGTGAGCAATGTTACTAACTCCTTAGTTACGCATGCTGAGCTACGCGCGCTCTTTAGCGTGCGCACGCTAGCTTAGTACGCTGCCTATTGGCAGCGTGTCTCTCGCGTGCGTGATTCTCGCGTGCGTGATTCTTGCGTGCGTGACTTTCGCGTGCATGACCTTCGCATGCGTGACTCTGTAGCGTGCGTGACTTTTGAGCGTACGTAGCGTCCTATTGCGTACGTGACTTTTGAGTCACCTGCGTGCGTGTATTTCATGCTTACGCTGCCTTGACCCTGCGTGCGTGTATTTCACGCTTACGCTGCCTTGACTCTGCGTGCGTGTATTTCGCGCTTACGCTGCCTTGACCTTGCGTGCGTGTATTTCGCGCTTATGCTGCCTTGACCCTGCGTGCGTGTATTTCGCGCTTACGCTGCCTTGTCCCCTACGTGCGTGTATTTTACGCTTACGCTGCCTTGACCTTGCATGCGTGTATTTCACGCTTACGTTGCCCTGTTCCTGCGTGCGTGTATTTTACACTTACGCAGCCCTGCTCCTGCGTGCGTGTATTTACGCCTACGCTGCCCCGCTCCCCCTGGCCCTTGCTCGACCCGTTGGCTCATGGAGTATTGGTTTTATTTTCTTTAAGCTTGGTTCTCCTATAGCCCTGTTTATTGATATTTTGTTAGATATTTTATGCTCGTTTTATATCCTTACGCCTTTTGTCATGAACTTGATTTTACTTAATATATTTTGAATAACTATGGCACGGTATGATTTGTAGCCTGATAACTTGATAGTGACCCGAGATGGTGTACTCTTGACATGATAATCTGACAAGACCTGATAGTGGCCCATCATGGCGCACTCCTGACAAGTGAACTTGACATGACAACCTGACATAGCATGACCTGTATAAAATTTCTTGGACACCGTGGATGATTGTGCTTGTATAAGTGAACCGGTATTGTCTTGCATCATGTCTAGGATAGGGACCCCTGAGTACCACGGTCAGGGGTACCTATTGAATTCAACTAAGGTTAATTACTAGAATAATTCAGTAAGTCATGAAGAGGTTTCCCCAGTTACGGGCGATCCCGTTATCCCGGTCGCAATTGTTTGGACTTGTAGCCTGCCGACGAGTAGGGCACATTTCCAGCCCACTGTCGTGTGGGGCACCTAATTATTGATAACTGCTTAATGACTCTAAATCGCCTGGATAACCTGGATTAGCTGCAGGGCTTGTGGCTGGTGGAATATCTCATTGCATCTTGCTAGTAATTAAGGCTGTGATAACCCTAGTTAGTTAAAGTATCAAGCCGTAGTTCTTGCTTGGCCGTGAAATGTTGGATGGAGTTTACTCAGTCTAGTCTTGTCTTGGTCCTGTGCAAGAATGTCACATGACCTGATTGTTTATATTCGTCTTGTCCTGTATAAGATTGACGCATGACCAGAATTCTTATATTTATCTTGCCGATAAATGGTGGGAGAAACCAAGTTCTGTTCAGACGAAGGGTTACAACTCCGGTCCTTGTTTGGTTTACGGGTTGTAACCTGGTTATCTGAATAGTCCCATGGTGATCTCATCGTATATCATCCTGTCATGCCTTTCTAGTAAATATCCTATCTTTTATTGATTTTGTACAAGATTGTCTCTTATTTTCACCTGTCATACTTTTCTTAATTACTGTCTCTTATTATTATTATTACTATTGTGCTGATTGCTGGTTTTAGTTCTTAAGTGAAGCCTCCTTTGTGGCACTTGCTCTTTCTGGGTTCTGATCCAGCTGGTTTTGTATGGCCAGATACCAGAGCAGCAGCAAGGGATCTACCGACCCTCCAGCCAGATGGTGACCACTAGACGGAACCCTAGCAACGAGTGGATTTCTTTTATTCTTCCACTTTATTGTAAATTATTCTTTTAAGACGTTTAGCCGGCGAGCACCTGTTAGCTCGTATTGCATACTTTTATTTACTGTCTGCCTACGGGCTGTAACATGATTGGCAACCTAGGGTTGATCATGTATGACTGAAACTCTTGCTAGTCCTCACATTTTGTAACGACTAGCTTCATGATCAACTGAATATGTAATGTTTGGGACGCCTTACTATTGTATATTTGGTGATCTTACATCTTGTAAATATTATTAGTTGGTTGAGATTGAGACAATAGGCTATTTCATGACCTTAAGAGACTGCTGGCTTATAGTAAACCCTCATATATCTAGACAGCCGTGACCGTATAGTGAGATGGATTCCATTTCATTATACGTAGCTGGCTATGTCTGCCCCCGCTCTCCAGTATTCTGGTTCTGGGGCGTGACATGGTTTAAGTGGTGGCCCATGCAGGTCTTGTGGATCAAGATATGTGAGGGTTTACCGAATAGATGTCTCAATCAATACTCGTCCTTGATCTCCACTCGTATCCTCTTGATTCCTGACATCCTTGTCCTGATCACATGCTTGTACTCGTTGATCTGTCCTGGTCCCTCCTTATTGTTCCCATGTCGTTTTCTTCAGTGGCATTGTTCCTGGTCCTACCGATCAGTAAGGCGGAGCGCCTCCCGTGGACCAGCAGCAACCAGAAGATCAGGTTCAGCACTCAGGAGCAGCCTCCCGAGTCATGCCTACCGGGGATCCAGTTCAGCCAGTTCAGTCTGCAGGACCGGATGATGGTACCTTGGTAGGTCTCATCAGTACATTGTTAGCTTTCCAAGATCGTCGAGGTGATGCATTACACCAGGCAGTGGAAGATGCTCTGAATAGAGGCGGTCATCCAGGAAACCGTGCAGCAAACAGTTTCAAGCGTCTGAACCCTCCCTTCTTCGACGGTAGTGGAGATGCGATCATTGCAGATGCATGGCTCCAGGATATTGAAGTCATTCTAGAGGCAGCCAAGACCCCGAAAGATGAGAAGGTGGCAGTGGTGCGCCTGCAGTTATTGGATCTTGCCCGCAGCTGGTGGGCAGCACAGGCCGTGGGATTAGTGGCCCCTATTCCATGGGCACTATTCAGAGAGAGATTCCAGACTAAGTATTTTGATGCTGTAGCTCGGTACGATCTACAGACGAGGTTCGCCAACTTGAAGCAAGGAGGCAGAACAGTTGACAGTTATGCATCGGAGTTTTCTAGGCTCAGTAGGTTTGCCCCTACCTTGGTGGCAACCGAGCTCGATAGGGCCCAGCAGTTCCAGCAGGGGCTGCATTTGGAGATCTTGTTGGCAGTCGAGCAGTTCGAGCACCAGACTTTCGATGCTGTATTGAGAGCAGCTAGGAGGCATGAGTATACCTCCCAGAGAATAGTGGACCGGACCGGAGGTCGGAAGCGGTCCCACAGTCAAGCGAATCAGTCTTCAGCACCAGCCCCGGCAGCTAGGGCCTTGACTATTGGAGTTCCGAGGCGAGCAACCTCAGTCACGTCGGACCAGTACTCGACCCCGACGTACCCTCAACAGAAACAGAAGCAAGTGCAGTCCTCCGCCACGGGCTGTTCTTATTGTGGGAAGCCTGGACACGTTGTGTCAGAGTGTCGCAAGGCGCTGGGATTATGCTTGTTGTGTGGGGCACCGGACCATAGGGTAGGGTCCTGCCCATTCAGAGTCGATTCAGCATCGACAGTATCTAGTCCCTCGGTTGTGGGACCAGCACCAGCACCAGCACCAGCACCAGCACCAGCTCCAGTACTAATCCAGCAGCAGCAGTACCCATTGCCAAAGCCCTTGCCGCCTCAGGCCCAAGTGTTCCAGCAGCAGAGGCCTCAGCAGTTTGCTCTAGCCCAGGCTCAGATCCAGAACCGACCGAGTGGTATAAGTGTCCTCTCATCTTGCTTTTCTACCGTCATTATGTGGGGTGCATGACGTACTTCATGTATCCCAACTACGACGGAACATCCTGGACCCGAGCCATATCCTAGATCATTCGAAAACGGTTATTGGTACCAACCTTTTCGTATGAGGAGAGACCCGTGCCCCTGTTTGACCAAAGAGAGAGACCTCAAGCGCAAGACTATCAGTTTAGTTCATGTTGCTTGAGTTCATCGCTCTTTGGGAAAGTCAAACGTAGGAGTGTGAGGATGATATCCGATCACGTTATCCCTACTTGTTTGACTCGTGAGGTATAATGTCCTTCTTATGCCTTACATTTTCCCTTCCTTGCTTATATCGCATGATTGTATGATTGTACTGCTTAGTGTAGCTTGCCTGTGTTTAGTGTAGCTTGTCGTGGCAATCTCTAGCTCCTTGATTAAATTCCGAGGACGGAATTCTTTTAAGGTGGGTAGAGTTGTCACTCCCGTTTCTCGTATTTCATATTCAAGCTCGTATCTGGATTCTTGGCATGTATTTTATTTTCTCGACTTATGGGATTGTGGTATTTCCAGTGTTTTGGGTGTTGGCATGGCCCAGTTTTATTTGTTTTATTGGTTGGGGTTGGCCGGCTTGGTTTGGTTTGGTTCTATGGCATTGGATCACCATTACCTATACTCCACCCGCAAACACACTACAACACCCTCTTTATTAACCCACCAACCCTTCTCTCTCCTCCATTACTCACCATTAATATTTCTTCCTCTTCTTCTTCTTCTTCTCCTTCCACAGCACACTCCCCCCAACCTTAGGCAAGTGCATCTTGCTTCCACTTGAGAACCATATTTTTTTGGTCCATTTGCTGGGTTTGGACTTGGTGATCAACATTAGAACTTGAGTTTTTGTGATTTGGAGACTTCTTTGCTATAGATCTAAGTTTTCCCATTTTCAGATATTTGCTTGGTTTGATCTGTTTTAGTTGGGTTTTATAGGATTTTGATGTTTCCTTGTGGAAGAGGGCTCAGTTTCACCCAAGTTTGAGCCTTGAAAATCTGGATTTGGAGTTCGGATGACCAAGTTATGTTGCTCTGAAGCTTGGGTTCAACTTGGAGTTCTTGCTGTTTGGAGAAGACAGTGAGCAGTGTTGCTAACTTCTTAGTTACGCACGCTGAGCTACGCGCGCTCTTTAGCGTGCGCACGCTAGCTTAGTACGCTGCCTGTTGGCAGCGTGTCTCTCACGTGCGTGATTCTCGCGTGCGTGATTCTTGCGTGCGTGACTTTCGCGTGCGTGACCTTCGCGTGCGTGACTCTGTGGCTTGCGTGACTTTTGAGCGTACGCAGCATCCTGTTGCGTGCGTGACTTTTGAGTCCCCTGCGTGCGTGTATTTCATGCTTACGCTGCCTTGACCCTGCGTGCGTGTATTTCACGCTTACGCTGCCTTGACCCTGCGTGCGTGTATTTCGTGCTTACGCTGCCTTGACCTTGCGTGCGTGTATTTCGCGCTTATGCTGCCTTGACCCTACGTGCGTGTATTTCGCGCTTACGCTGCCTTGACCCTGCGTGCGTGTATTTCACGCTTACGCTGCCTTGTCCCCTGCGTGCGTGTATTTCACGCTTACGCTGCCTTGACCCTGCGTGCGTGTATTTCACGCTTACGCTGCCCTGTTCCTGCGTGCGTGTATTTTACACTTACGCAGCCCTGCTCCTGCGTGCGTGTATTTACGCCTACGCTGCCCCGCTCCCCCTGGCCCTTGCTCGACCCGTTGGCTCATGGAGTATTGGTTTTATTTTCTTTAAGCTTGGTTCTCCTATAGCCCTGTTTATTGATATTTTGTTAGATATTTTACGCTCGTTTTATATCCTTACGCCTTTTGTCATAAACTTGATTTTACTTAATATATTTTGAATAACTATGGCACGGTATGATTTGTAGCCTGATAACTTGATAGTGACCCGAGATGGTGTACTCTTGACATGATAATCTGACAAGACCTAATAGTGGCCCGTCGTGGCGCACTCCTGACAAGTGAACTTGACATGACAACCTGACATAGCATGACCTGTATAAAATTTCCTGGACACCGTGGATGATTGTGCTTGTATAAGTGAACCGGTATTGTCTTGCATCATGTCTAGGATAGGGACCCCTGAGTACCACGGTCAGGGGTACCTATTGAATTCAACTAAGGTTAATTACTAGAATAATTCAGTAAGTCATGAAGAGGTTTCCCCAGTTACGGGCGATCCCGTTATCCCGGCCGCAATTGTTTGGACTTGTAGCCTGCCGACGAGTAGGGCACATTTCCAGCCCACCGTCGTGTGGGGCACCTAATTATTGATAACTGCTTAATGACTCTAAATCGCCTGGATAACCTGGATTAGCTGCAGGGATTGTGGCTGGTAGAATATCTCATTGCATCTTGCTAGTAATTAAGGCTGTGATAACCCTAGTTAGTTAAAGTAAGCCGTAGTTCTTGCTTGGCCGTGAAATGTTGGATAGAGTTTACTCAGTCTAGTCTTGTCTTGGTCCTATGCAAGAATGTCACATGACCTGATTGTTTATATTCGTCTTGTCCTGTATAAGATTGACGCATGACCAGAATTCTTATATTTATCTTGCCGATAAATGGTGGGAGAAACCAAGTTCTGTTCAGAAGAAGGGTTACAACCCCGGTCCTTGTTTGGTTTACGGGCTGTAACCTGGTTATCTGAATAGTCTCATGGTGATCTCATCGTATATCATCCTGTC